>PVKY010012040.1:0-11709 GCA_004027775.1 Bradypus variegatus | reverse complement strand
GGAAGGCAAGACAGGTTGGACATTCAAGACAGAAGGAGTGGTCTGTGCGGTTTGTTAATATAGGTTTCCAATTGCTCATTGCTAGTATATAAAAATATAACTGATTTTTTCATCTGGGGCCCTTCAAAACTCACTTATTAGTTCTAGGAGGCTTTTTTTGTGTGTATTTCTTGGGATTTTTCTAAGGAGACAATTAGATTGTCTAGGAATAGGAACACTTCTATTTCTTGCTTTCCACCCTGTATGTCTTTTGTTTCTTTTCCTTGCCTAATTACACTGGGTAAGGCTTCCAGTACTGGGTAGAGCAGGAATGGTGACTGGTGCCATCTTGCCTTGTTTTAGATCTAAGGGGAGATCTGTAAGTTTATTACCATTAAAAATAATCTTAGCTCTAGATTTGTTATAGATGTGCTTTAATGAGTTGAGGAATTTCACATGTATTCTTTGCTGTGACTTTTTAAAAATCATGAATGGATTTGTTTTATTTTGTCATATGGATTTTCTGAATCCAAGTTGATCTGATCATGTGGTTTTCCTGCAAAGACTGTTAATAGGGTAGATTACATGAATTAATGTTCGAATATTGAATCAGCTGTGCATTCCCACAATAAAACCAAGTTGGTCATGGTATATTTTTATCTTTTTTATATGGTTTTATATGGTTTTGATTTACTGATATTTTGTGTCTATGTATATAAGGTGTATTGGTCTGTAGTCTGGATTTTAGGTTTTTTTTTGTTAGTTTGGTACTGTCTTTGCCTAGTTTTGGTAACAAAGTAATGTTGGCCAAACAAAAGGGATTTGGAAGAGTTTCATTTTCTCAAAGAGATTGTATTCAGTTGGTGTTATTTCCTCTTTAAATGTTTGGTAAAATTTGTCAGTGAACCCTTATGAGCCTGGGGATTTCTTTTTTGGAAGGTTTTTAACTGAAAATTCTATTTCTTGAATAGCTATAGAGCAAGCCATGTTATCTATTTAATCTTGGGTGAGCTTCGGCAATTAGCGGTTTTCGTGGAATTAGTCCATTTCATCTAAGTTGTTGTATTTATATTGTATAGAGTTGGTCATAGTAATCCTCCCTTATCCTTTTACTTTGTTTATCCTGTACTCTCATTCCTGATATTGATAATTTGTGTTGTCTCTTTTTTTCCTTTGTCAGGCATGCCAAATTTTTATTGATCTTTTCAGAGAAGCTGGTTTTGGCTTGAATGTTTTTTTTCCCCATTGTATTTGTTTCTAATTTCATTGATTTCTGCTCTTTGTTATTCCCATCTATCTTTAGGTTTGGGTTTTTGTTTATTTTGCTTTTCTTTTTCTGGTTCTTTTTTTTTCTTTGAGGTGGAGGCTTAGATTATTGATTTGAGACCTTCTTTCCTCATATAAGTATTTATTTCTAAAAATCTCCCTCTAAACACTGCTTTAGCTGAATTCCACAGATTTTGGTATACTATATATTAATTTTCATTATGTTCAAAACATTTTCTAATTTCCCTTGGATGTCTTCTTTGATCCTTGGATTAGTTAGGAATATATTATTTAATTTCAAAGTGATAGGAGATATTCTTCTTCTCTTTTTGTTATGGATTTCCAGTTTATTTCCATTGTGGTCAGAGAATATATTTTATATGGTTTCAATTCTTTTAAATTTGATTTTTTTTATAACCCAGAATATGGTATATCTTGGTGAATGTTCCATATACTCTTGAAAACATGTGTATTCTGCTATAGTTGGTTTCAGTGCACTCTACAAATGTCAATTAGATCTGGTAATTGACAATGTTCAGTTTTTGTATATTCTTGCTGATTTATTCTGCTAGTTCTATCTGTGACTGTGAGAGGAGTTATTAATCCTCTGACTAAAATTGTGGATGTATCTATTTTCCTTTCAGTTGTATCAATTTTTGCTTTGGGTATTTTGAATTCAGTTGCTCAATGCATGCACATTTATTGTTATGTGTTCCCTCTCTATACCTGATAATTTTCTTTACTTGGCATTAAGATAGCTACTCTAACTTTCTTTTGATTAATGGTGTAAATTTTTTTAATTCTTTTACTTTTAACTGATCTGCCCTATCATATTTGAGTTTAGATTCTTGTAGGCAATCTATAATTGAGTCATTTTTAGGATCGTTTCATTTAATAATTCATGCTATGTTAGGATTTAGGCTACCTTTTTATATTGGATTTCTGTTCATTAGCTCTGTATTTATTTCCCCCTTTCCTGACTTCTTTTAAGCTATTTGAACATTTTTTTAGTATTACATTTTAATTTATCTATTGTGTTTTTTACTGTCTCTCTCTCTCTCTCTCTCTCTCTCTCTCTCTCTCTCTGTGTGTGTGTGTGTATTTAAGGATTGCTATTGGCATTATCCAATGCTTATTTAACTTTTTACAGCCTATTGATCATTAGTATTTTACTACTTCAATTGGAATACGGACATCTTTCCACATTATAGGTTCCTTTGCCGTCCCAAATTTATTCCAATTGTCTTATGAATTACATCTATATACATTGAAACTCCATCAGACAGTATACTGTTTTGCTTTCCTACTGTTAAACATATCTTAAAGAGTTTTATTCATCCATATATTTACCATTTCTGTTACTCATCTTTCCTTCCTGATGTTCCAAGATTCCTTCTGGTATCAGTTCCTTTCTCTCTGAAGAACTTGCTTTAGCAGTTTCTTTTAGAATAGGTCTGCATCTTTTAGTTTTCCTTCATCTGAGAATGTCATTATTTCATCTTCATTCCTGAAATGATGTTTTTGCTAGAATATGGAATTCTGGTCTGATAATTCTTTTCCTTTAGCACTTTAAGAGTGTTGTGCCACTTTCTTCTGGCCTTGGTGGTTTCCATTGAGAAATCTACAGTCATTCAAATAATTATTTTCCTCTAGGAAAAAGTTGTTTTTCTCTGGTTGCTTTCAAGATTTATTCGTCTTCAGCAAGTTTGATTATGATGCATTTCAGTGTGATTTTCTTTGGGTTTACCTTATTTGAGATTTGCTCAGTTTCTTGAATCTGTAGATTTATGTCTTTCATCATACTTGGGATAGTTTAGCCATGATTTTTTCAAATACTTTTTCACCCATTCATCCTCTGTCCTCTCCTTCTGGAACTCCAGTGACACAAACATTTTATTATTTTCTGACAGGTCCCTGAGGCTCTGTTCATTTTTTTTTTTTCAATCTTATTTCTATTGTTCAGATTTGATCATTTCTCTTGATCCATCGTCTAGTTCATTGACTCTTTCCTCTGTCATCTCTATTAGTGAGGTCCTTTTGTTTCAGTTATTATATTTTTAGTTCTAAAATTTTCATTCGGTTCTTCTTTAAACCTTCTACTTTGTTATGGATACTTCTATTTTAACATTTGTTTCAAGAGTGTTAACAATTGCTTGTTTTCTGCATTTTTATAATAGCCCTTTAAAGTCTCTGTCAGGTGTGTCCCCAAAAAGCCCTATTCTTTAATGCAATCTTGTGAGGGTAGACATTAATCTTTGGAGTGTTTCCATGGAGATGTGACTCAATCAACTGTGGGTGAGACCTTTGAATAAATTATTTCCAAGGAGATATGGACCCTGCCCATTCACGGTGGGTCTTAATTAAATCACTGGAGTCCTGTAAGAGCTCACAGACAGAAGGAGCTTGGAGCAGCTGAGGGAGACTTTTGGAGAGAAGCTAAGAGCTGACACTGATGCTGACCCTTGGAGATGCTTGGAGGTATTTGGAGATGGCTAGCCCAGAGTTTGCTCTGGAGAAACTAAGAGAGGATTCCGAGATGGTTAGATGCACAGCTAAGAGAGACAAGCCCAGAGACATTTTGGAGAAAGCCATTTTGAAATCAGAACCCAGGAGCAAAGGACCAGTAGATGCCAGCAACATGCCTTCCCAGCTGACAGAGGTGTTCTGGATGCCATCGGCCTTTCTTCAGTGAAGGTATCGTCTTGTTGATGCCTTAGTTTGGAAACTTCTATGGCTGTAGAACTGTAAATTTGTAACGTAATAAATCTTCTTTATAAAAGCCAATCCATTTCTAGTATTTTGCATAATGGCAGCTCTAGCAAACTGGAACATCAGGTAACTCCCACGTCTGTGTCATTTTCTCATTGTCTTCTCTTAATTGTCTTTCCTCATGAAAGTAGAGGTTTTTGTGGTTCTTTGTATGCTGAGTAATTTTAGATTTTTATCATGGACCTTTTAAATATTACATTATGAGACTTTGTCTCTTGTTTAAATCCTACAGAAAATGTTGGTATTTTTGTTTTAGGAAGCAGTTGATGGCGTTAGCGCCAGGCTGCAGGTTGGAACTATAGTTTCAACATCAATTCAGTCTCAAAGTCTTTGCAGTGCTATCTGGATCTCTCTCATGTGAAGATAATGGGCCAGCCTGGGGCCTGGGAAGAGGTTTATCTGTTACCTCAGTTCTTCATGTCTTTGCTATGCTAATTAGGATCAAGTCCATGCATGTGCAAGTTGGGAGTAAGCCTGGGTGTACATAAATATTTGAATGTGGTTGCTCTCCCAAGCTCATCCCTAGCCACTATCTCCCTAGTCCTTTCTAGTCTCCCGGTTTCCCCTGTTCTGTCCTCTGGCCAAGATGGTACACTTCCACAATTGTGCCAGGTCCAGGCCAAACGCTGGAAGAACAGAGGAGAAAGTTTTGGCCGCATGTGCCTTTTGCTGCCGCATTACCATCAGTCCCATCAAAGCTGCCACAGAATTGCCTGGGGCTGGGGATACAAAAGACCAGAGAAAAGAAGAAAAATCCTGCGGGATTTCCTCTAGTCTCTCTGAGCTTTGGCAGTTATTTTTGACACTTCTTGAGCCAGGCTTTACCTAGAGCTCTCTCTCTGCCCCATGGTTTTCCCTTCTGGGTTTTAGATTTTGTTGAGTTTAACCTGGGCCATACCTTAAGGTTGAGTGGTGAACTCACCATTGGTTTGTTGGTGCTTTGAATTTGGTGTCCTTCCCCAGTCCACCAATTTCTGTTTACTTTTCAGTGTCCTCAAAGAGCTGTGCTATGCATCTGTCCAGGTCACATACTTGCATTTAGAGGCAGAGAAAGGGTGTTTATTCTGTTTTACCCAGAACTGGAACCTCTGAATGAGCACATTTTAAAACTTTATTTTCTAATTAACTAATCCTTATAAACAAGATAACAACTGATGTTGTTAAAAAGTGACCAAATTTCACAGTTTTCAGTTAGTTCTTTCAGCTTTCTTTATGCCAACACTTATATCAGCTGCACATAATGCTGTTTTGGTCTCTTCTATTGAACGCATAATTCTCCCTGTACTTTCCTAGTCACACTTTCTAACCAGCCTTCTGGGTGAATGTAGTCTGGTCATTTCTTTACTATTTGGGTAACTTGCTTCGGAGTATAGCTTCTGCTAACAATTCCACAGCAGGGCAGGGGTGGGGACAGGGAGGCTGTATATAGGCTCAGCTACAGTTACAGTTACAGTTCTGAGAAAAATCAAGTGGGAATCTTCATTGAAGACCCCTGATTTGGAGTGCACCTTCAGTGTGAGTTTGTGTGCACTTCAGAAGTAATTGAACCAGAACTGACACTTTCAAATGGCAGCTTTTTGAACTCATCAAGTTGAGTCTAATTTCAGAACAAATTTACATGTCACTTTTAGAATGCAAATCTTTGCAGAAATCATACCTGAGGCAATTGAACTGGCAGCTCCTCCCTGGCACACTCAGGAAGTGGGATAGGATCTCAGTGGAGGTGCAAATTCATTCATATGTGGCACAGAGTTCATGTTAGGATTTAATTACCCCTGTGACCCTCCTATCACCATGAGTGATTGGTAAAGAAATGTTCAGCCTCTTCTTCAGAACTAGGAAGATGGTAATCCAGCCTTGGTCTCTATGATGAAGTGGAAAGACACAGAACACTTGTGCGGTGGCATCAGCTGAGGCCAGCTGGGTTCCAGCTTCACGGAGGGGATGGGTCAGCTGCATGCACACTCTTGTGGCAGTCCCTTAACCCCACTAGGCCTCAGTTACCTCATCTGTGAAATATGCGTCTTACTTACGTTGCAAGGTCAGACTGTTGAGAATAAATGAGAAAACATGTATGAAACTGCGGAGCCTTCTAAAATGTCAAGTGCCTTACAAGTATTTTTTTATTTAACAATGTTTCAACAATCAAAGATAAAAATAGGACATGAATGGTGAATTAAGAGGAGCAAATCTCATACTAGATAGAATCATGGTTCATTCTTCAGCCTTTCAGGATGTGGACATGTTTTCTGGAGGGG
This sequence comes from Bradypus variegatus, assembly GCA_004027775.1. Taxonomy (NCBI): domain Eukaryota; kingdom Metazoa; phylum Chordata; class Mammalia; order Pilosa; family Bradypodidae; genus Bradypus; species Bradypus variegatus. Next base: position 5,437 of record PVKY010012040.1, on the reverse strand, counting down.
ATAAATTAAGAGATCTCTGGGACCCTTTTGACTAGAAATGCCCAGGCTGGATCAACACCCTTCTGAGTCGCTTCCCACCCTGGCAGTTTACGAGTCTGTAAATAGGAACTGGAGAGTCAGGGAGGCCCAACTGTTTTCCTCTACTGTGCCAGGACTACTGTCATTAGCAAGGGCAGACTTCTTGGGGCACCTGAGAAAAGGGCGTATATGCCCTGGTTTAGATGTTAGTGCCTCTTCTCCCAGGCTCTGCAGATCCCCAGCCCAGAATCCACATGTGGATTAGTTCTGTTTCTGTAGGGAAACAGAATGGACAGGAGATATACGTATGTATATGTATGTGTATATTATGTAAATATTCTTAGGTTTTTTTATAGAAATTGGCTCACATGACTGTGGGAATGGGAAAGTCCAAATTCGATAGGGCAGGCTGCAAGCTGAGAACTCCACTGAAAGTTTTCAGTGAATTCCCCAGGAGAAGCTGGCTGGCTGACATAGAGATGGAAAATCTCCCTTCTCTTCTTGGTTCATTGATATTCAGCTACTTGCTTCCTGTGGCTTGCTTTCTATGTCTTAATTTTCCTTCTGTTTCTAAGGGACTCCACTAATAGGAGTAAGACCCAACTTGATTGAGGTGGGCCACACCTTATCTGAGGTAACGTCATCAAAATGGTCCTACTTACAATGGGTTCACACCTACAGGGACGGATTAAATTTAAGAACATGTTTTTCTGGGGGACAACATACAGCTTCCAACCACCACAACATTTAAGAATTGTGTTGGGCCGAGAGCCCCAAGGACATAGATTTCCAGTCACTAGCCCAACCTTCAGAGTTCCTTTAATTGGAAGGTGTGAGGTTCTGGAATACAAACATTGCTAAAGGACCCACAGGAGGCCCCTCCACCCTGAACTGGCACATCTCCAGGCCCAAGGGGCAACCCCCTGTGCCCACCCCTGAGGGTCATCACTGTGCTGCCTCTATCCCTGTGGTCAGCAGTGCCCTACAGGGTGGGCACAGGGGGTTGCAGACTGCTCAGGGCAGCACCCACTGCCAACCAGGTGCTGCAGCACTGGGTTGGCCTGAGACTTGGGGTGTCCCTCCAAGGGGCAGGTCAGCTGACTGCTTTCTTATCCCTTCCTTGCAGGTCACCTCCAATGAGAAGCACCTGGAGAGCCTCAGGAATGCGGGGGGCCTCCTGCAGGCCCTGGAGCAGCTGGCCACAGCTAGGGAGTAAGTGGGGCCCTGCAGGGAGTGCACAGTCAAGCTGGGATCAGCACACACTCTCACCCATTCCTCGCTCCCTACTCCCCCCCACAGCCCTATACACACCGGGGAACATCACCTTTCAGCCTGTCACTGCCCGCTGAGATCCCTCTACCCCTTGGGTAGGGGCAGTCACCAGGGGTAGGGACAACAGAAGGTCTTAGCCCTGTTGAGGGAGGCAGTTCCCACTTATGGGGCACTTAGAGAGGGAGTGGGTGACAGGCAGGTGGGGGGGAACGTCAGCAGGGCAGGGAGATATGATAAAATGTGATAAACCCTGTGAGAAAGGCTCTGCCTGGCCTCACATGCCCCCACCAGGCCCTGGGCCAAGGCATCATGGTCACCACTGGAGGCCCAGGTGGGGCTGGTGTCAGAACTGACAGCTCGGCCCTCCCCACAGCACCAGGGCGCCTTCCACGGCTAGAGCTTCAGAGGCAAAAATTGGAACATACAGAGCAGAACATTTGACAGCCAGAAGCTGGGTTAGGTCAGCCTCCAGTCCTTAGGTGTACAATCAGTGCATCTAGAACACCCTGAAGTGAGGTGCACAGACCAGGGGCAGCCCCGGAGCAGGTTACAGGCATCTCAGCCCCACAGTGATGGGGGATGCTCAGTGGAGCATGAGAGCCGCCAGCCAAGGGCAGGAGAGGAAATGCCGTGGAGACCAGGGCAGGGTCAACCACACAGGACATGCCTCCTGTCCTGGAACTAGAGAAGCGGCAGCAGGCAACGGGGATGCAGCTTGCAAGTTCTTTATACTCCTGTCTGTAAGAACTGATGCCAAATGACCAAAGAAAAATTGCACTGGATTCAAGAGGCGGTCACCCAGGCCTTCTTCCTGGTGCTGTGTCTGGGCACCTGCACGGGACAGTGCTGGAGCTGTGCCAGCCAGTGCTGGACCCGGCCACCCCCGCCTCCCTCGGGCCGTGCCCCAGAGCTGAGGGAGGTAACCACAGTTCCCTGAGTCCCGGTTGCTCCCTACCCACCCTGGGAGAAGGACCCACTTCCTAAAGGGGTGCCCAACCTGTCACTGAATGCACAAGACCTGAAACGGTGATGGGCATTTCCTGGCAGTTACTGTTTTCAGAAACATATTCAGAACTACAGGGTTCTATGAAATCTGCTTCCTGGGGTATCTGGGGTTTGGTTTTAATTAGAAGAAAAACACACAGCTGGGTTGTTGCTGAGAAAATGAGTGTGGAGAAGGCTTAGCTCCACCAGCCTTTTGTGCATTTAGTCCTGGGTTGCAGGGCAGGGATCATCATCTGCTGGTCTATCCCAGCCCCTTTCCTTTTTAGCTTAAAATGAAGAAGTAGGTTCTTATTGGTGGTTTTCTGTGACTTTGATGCCAAGGGCCCCTCCTCACCCTGCTGGGCCACTTGTGGTATAAGGTATGGACAGTGACTCCCTGCTGGGCTGCTGTGTGGGAGCCCGGAACCCCTGGCCTATGCCAGCAGCCGTGGTAAAGTCACCCTGAGCAGATTTGTGTTGAGGCAGGCATGGGGAGACCCATCTAGAGGAGCAGACTTCAGCAGACAGCTCCTGAGAGCCCCTCCTGTCCGGGCACCTGCCTCTGTGGGACCCCTCATCACGCAGGGACATCTGTCTGCCTTTAGGCCACATCCCTGTTTAAGACCAGTTTGGAAGAGCTAGACCCAAACTTGGACCAAATGTGGCAGAACAAGTCTCAGGGCCCATGCACCCAAATCGAGCACTCCACAGCTAAAACAGTTGCAGCAGGCAGATCTTGTGTTGGGTGGGAGGTTGCTGCTGTTGACACTGTGGAGTTGTTGCTTTGGGGCTTTGTTAGGAGGCACAACCAGAAAGGGCGAATGGGTGGCAGTGTTCTCAGTAGGGCTCTGCAGAAGTCATGCTGCCTTTCTTCCTCTGCGGCGTCTCAGGTGGGCGGGGTGGGCAGCACACCCCACCACATTAGCCTGAACTCAGCAGGGAGCAGGTGAGTGGAGACACATTCCCTCCGTCTCTCGGCCCTTCGATAAGCAGAGCCCCGCGCCACTTCAACCCACATCTTTTGTCTTTTCTGCAGTCCCCTCTCCCCCCTTTATTTGGCAACCACCCTATTTCTGTGCAGTCAGGAGCATGCCATGAACTAATTTTATATTTCAAGGGCCACCGCCACGTGAGCATCATTCTTTCTTAACTAACAGTTGTTAAGGCACAGGTTTAAGTGTGCTTTACACAATCTGCTCCGAAAACAGAGTTTCCATTTTAAGCTCTTCATTGCACACGACACCTATGAGAAAACTCAAAGCCCCTGGCTGACTGGCCAGGAAGTGGTGATCTGGAGCAGGAAGGGCCAGTGTTTAGAGGTGGGGCCTGCCTGAGCGGGTCTGGGATCTTTGTCATTTCACACAAATCTGCTGCTGTGGCCTAACCCACCCTTCCAGCTCAGCATCAGTGCTCCTCACCGAGTTGGTTCAGAAGTTGGGGAGCTCGGAAGGGCAAGGAGTCGGGCTTCACCCATGGGGCTGTGGGCTGAAAGGTTCCTGCTTCTCCTTCTCAAGGTCATCATGCATAGGGGAGGCTCTGGGAAGCAGCCGGACCATCGATGCTCAGGTACAGAAGAGGCTAACCCCTTGGAAAGAACAGGCACTTTACCCTACAGATGCCTAACAAGGGCTTCCGCTTTCGTTTTTCTCGCAGTTCATCTGCTGACAGTGCGGTGGCTTCCTTGGCCCTGGAAATCCTTCAAGCTGTTGAACATTAGACAAGAAGGCAGGTAGCACCAGCACCAATGCCCGGCTGCACAGAGGAGCCAGCTGTGAAACACCTGTGCCACCTCACCACTCACTGCTGTATTCTGGACTTAATAAAGTCAACGGAACCCAGAACCTTCTGGCTGAAGTGCTCTCTTGCTGGGTCATACAAACTGATTCTGAATGTGCTTCCTGGGCTCCTGTGGGATGCATCTGGGAAACCCAGGTTGACCAGCTTTTCTAAAAAATGCTCTTTCCCTCCCTGTGTGGGCTGGGCAGGCCTCCTCTAACCCATGAGGCGCCCGTGCTAATGAGTTGGATGAGAAGCCACATTCTTTAGCCAGCCGGCTCTGTAAGCATCTCTCTTCCCTGGGGAGGGTCTAAATGGCAAGACCAGGCCTGACTGAGTTCCCAGCTGCAATGCCAGAGCAAGCCTTGGAAGCTAGTTTTAGCCTCTCATCTCCCTCCCACTTTACCTGTCTGGCTTTTTTTCCTTTCAGGGACAAACTGATTCCAACAGTCCTCAGGAGGGCTGTGCAAGACTCCACTGCCAGGCCCGGGTAGTTAAGTTTGCCTGGAGGAATGCAGAACGCTTGTGAAAGGCTTGCTTCTTTGAAGGTTTGCTCATCTAGATGGGATGGTGGCATCGAGGTAGCATCATTCCCCCCTTATGCCTGAAACCTTCCCAGCTTCTTCCTTATGTTCCCTCACCCTCATGCCTTAGCACGTCCTATAAAGGAGTCAAGCCCGTGAAATTATTTGGTGGGCACTGTGGAAGGATGCGGGGGCTGTTGTACTGAGGAGGGCTTACTCTTGGATCTGGACTAAAGGGCAGGGGTGGGTCCTGGCAACTTGAGCCAACTGGGCAAGTTGAGGCCATCCCTTGGCCTTGGTTTCCCCATCTGTAAAATGGAAAGGTGAGACTAGATCAGTGGCTGCTCACCCCCTCCCAGCTCCAATGCTCTGTGCTTCTTACAGAGAGAGAAAGGATTTGCTCCCTAAGTGATACTGCCCAACCCCAGCTGGACATTTATTCCATGCGGTGCAGGTGGAGTCGGTGGGACGAGGCCTGGGGACAGGCAGAAGTGGCAGGAATGCAGGCCCACAGGTGGCCTCTCAGGAAGCTGCTCACAATTCGCCAACAGCCCCACTCTGCTGCAGTGATATGGGTGTTTGGCAGCAGCTTCCATCTGGTTTTAGCAGGAAAACAAAGTTCTATGTCCAACTGCACCAAGGCCTGTATGTTTGTCACCTTACTTAGTCCCCACCACACCCTGAGCAGGCTTTCAGAGCTTCATTTTCATAGATGAGAAAACTGAGGTTTAGAGGCTCCTCTTGCCCAAGGCTCAACAGCTCTGTTGAACTGGGTTCTCTTGACTCCACAGCCCTTGTGTGCCCCGCAACGGGGTGTTCAGAGTTTGAGCTGTGAATAATTGGAGTATAAGCTCTCAGCCCAC
>PVKY010012039.1:0-11728 GCA_004027775.1 Bradypus variegatus | reverse complement strand
TAAAAGCAGAAGAAACCCAGATGCAGTGTCAGTAAAGCTAAGAGTCAGCAGAAATCAGAAGAGCAGACCCAAAAAGAGGGAGATGGCCATGTGTCAAAGGGTTGCTGGAACACAACTGACCCCGAGAGGAAGCAGGCCCTGCCAGGACCTTGATGGTGGACTTTGAGCCTCCAAAAACCATGAGGCCATACACCCTTATGTTGAAGCCAACCCAGGGTGTAGCATTTGTCGCAGCAGCCCTGGCAAACTACGACAGTATGATTTTAGCATTTTCAGCTTGTGCTGGTTTGAACCTGTTACACACCCCAGAAAATACCATGTTCTTTTAATCCATTCTTGTGGGGTAAGACCTGTTGTGGGTGGGACACTTTGATTAGGTTGTTTCCATGGAGATGTTACCCACCCAATTCAAGGTGGGTATTCATCCTTTACTGGAGTCCTTTAAGAGAGCTCACGGAGAGAGAGAGCGCTTAGAAAGCAAATGCCCCAGGAGAAGCAAGAAGGACCCACAGAAACTCAGAGAGCCATTTTGAAACCAGGGCCCAGGAGAGAAGGACCAGCAGATGTCACCATGTGCATTCGACAGAGGAACCCCGGAGGCCAGCAGCCTTTCCTCAGAGAAGGTATCTTCCTCTTGATGTCTTGATTTACACATTTTCATGGCCTTAGAACTGTAAATTTGCAAACTAATAAATCTCAATTGTAAAAGCCAATACATTTTTGGTATATTGCATTCTGGCAGTTTTAGCAAACAGAAACACAGCTATACCAAGTTTTGGTGTCAGTATTTTCTCATTGGCAAAAATACTCTTGGTTCCCTCTTTAAGTCGGCACCAAAGCTGGGGTAGTTCAGGGGGGCCTAAATGTGTAAACCAGCACATTAACTATTCCTCTGGGTCATGGGAAAATCATGGAAATAACATGGTTAGCATTTATTTTTTTATTAGGAAGGAAGGTCAAAATATTAAGTAGGAAGTAAATTGGGGCCTTGATAGGTTAAATCTAACACTTTGGAGAACATCGGGGTCATTTACAACCAAGTGTAGGTGCAAGTTGTAAGGATTTTAATGATTTTTAAAAAGCCTGTTCATGAAGGTAGAACTGATAAAATCTGGGCTTAAGGACAATTGGAGTTGGAAGGATGGAAAAAGAAGGAAATAAACGCGAATTTGGGTAAGTCCTTTGAAAACTTTTTTTTTTTTTAATTTCTCAAAGAGATAGAACAATGGATGATTTAAAGCAGCAGCCCAGCAACTGAGCAAACCAAGAAGTGGAGAGAAGAAGTGCGTTTACTTTGAGAATGTACCCCAAGTCTCCCCATCCTTGCCGCTAATGACTTCTATTGTGGAAAAAAGATCAGAGGCTCAGAACTTAGAAAGAGGATTTGGCCCTTCAGAACTGCAGGGCAGGAAGATGCAGGAAGGACCACGAGTGTTGGGATGAGTGGGCAGAGAAGGAGCCTCCCAAAAGATGCATGGATGAGGAAGGAGCCCTTGGGTCTGCAGGGGACAGTGTTCCAGGCAGGGGGACAGTGGGTGCAGAGGCCCTGAGGTAGGAGCCTGCCTGGTGGGTTTAAGGAACGGCAGGAGGGCAGCACCACCAGGGCTCCATGGAGGAGGGCAGGGCAGCGGAGACAGTGTTAGAGAGAGAGTGGGGTGGATGGCGTGGGCTTGAGGCCACGGTGAGGACTCAAGGTCACCCCAAGGGGTGTAGGAGCCATTGGAGGGCTTCCAGTGAGGAATGCCTGATCTGACTCATGTTTAGAAGGATCCCTTGGGTGGCCTGGTGGAACAGAGACCAGAGGGGACCAGGCGGAGGCCACTGCAGGTGCCCAACAAGAGAGCTGGTGGCTGAGCTCAGGCTGGTGGAATGTGGAGGTGAAAAACGGTGGTCAGAGATATTTTGCAGGTGGCCCTGCTGACAGGTTCTGTAATGGATTACGTATGAGGAGAACTCACATTCACCGAGTTCGTTCCCACTTTAGGGTTTCTTTCCTCAGACCTTCCCATGGCTCCTCCTTCTCAGTCAGGCCTGCTTTATTTCTTTCACATATTTACCACCATCTGAAATAATCTTAATTTATATTTAATATTTGTTTCCTTCAACCAGAACATAAGCTCTGTGAAAACGTAGCTTAGAAAAGTGTCTGCAACATTGTATACAGGTGGATGTATCACTTAGGAGTGCTTTTGGATGCAAGTAACAGAACACACAAATATCATGACTCAAAAAATAGAGATACTGTTCTTGGATAATCAAAGATCTGGAAGCAATTCCTGGCTTTGCTTCAGTTGCTCAGTGAAGCCATCATGAAACCAAAACTCTTTCTTTTGTTCTGCTCTGCCATCTTTAGCAGGTTAGCTTTTCATCTTCTTGGTTGCGGGGAAGCTACCATAGCTCCGGGCATCCTGGTTTTCGGGCAAAGGAGAAAGAAGAATTGATTGCAAGCTGTCGTCATTCATCTGCCTGTTTGTATAAAAACCTGAAAGCTTTCCCAGATATCTTCCTGGCAGATTTTCGTTATGTCCATTGGCTAAAAGTCAGCAACATGGCTCCTCTTAGCTGCAAGATTGGCTGGGAAATGGGCAAGGGGAAGGTGGTTAGGGAAGGCTGATGGCCTAATCCACAATCGTGCCTGCCACAGGGGAGCAAACAAAATGGCAGAGATTGATCAATAAAAGACAGCACCCACGACAGGACAAAAAACGTTCAGCAATCATAGGCTGAAACTAGGTTTCTCAAAAGATTGCAGTCACCCAGTTCAATTCCCTTAACGACCCAGAATTAAGCCATATTCCCCGGGTTTAGGGCGCTCCTCTCTGCGACAGCCCTTCAGGGACTTGTCACAAGGTGGGGGGCCCAGGTGACCTGCACTTCTGACCAACTGGCTACAAATTTGGGGCTCCCACCACCCCCTCGGGTTTGATATTTTGCTAGAACTCACTGAAAGCGCTCTACTTATGATTATAGTTTTACTTTAGTAAAAGAATACAAATTAGAAGAAGGCAAAAGAAGAGATGCAGGGATCAGGGTGGCCAGGTGGCTATGACAGGGTTCAAAGCTCCAATCCCCCACCACATGGGTGGTCTTTCAGGCAGGGTCGTCCCCCATCCCGAGACCACAGGTGTGGCTGGACCCGCCCCGTTGTCTCCTTAGCCAAGGAACTCTCAGGTGTGGTCCTGGGCCCATCACCAATAGCCAAAGACCTCCTATCATGGGAAATCCCAAAGATTCAGAGGCTGCTTCCCCAGGAACTGAGGATGTAGACCAGTGGAGGTTTTCATTCTACCACACTAGGAAAGTCTTAGGAATGTCAAGTAAAATAAAATACCCAACTGCACTGGGTGTTGCTGGGAGGGATCCCTCTCCAAGAAGGAATTTTCCACAAGACAGTTGACCTGCAGGGGCTTTCTGAGAAAATGGAAGCAGCCCACAGAGTTGCAGTTAAGCAACAGCTGGTGATAAACCAGTTTTGTCCGGTAGAGACAGCTTAACAAAAAGTCTGCTCCCCTCTTTGTAAGATCCGCCCCCCCATGTAAAACAGAAGCTTAACATCAGTCAATCAGAACATTTCCTCACTTTTGACAGGAAGATCATTCCTTCCTGCATTCATTTGTAATTCCTGTTTTGTTGAGGATTTTTGTATCTAAATTTATGAGTGACATTGGCTTATAATTTTTCTTTCTCATGCTGTCCTTGTTAGATTTTGGTGCTGTCCGGCTGTGAACCTACGGAATAGCATATGCTGAAATTCGATGGGCATTTAGGACTGAAAAACATCAAATGAAGCAGGCCACTTCATATAGCAAAATAGTAACAGTTTATTAGGCAACTTACAAACCTGGCAGCTGGTCCTGGGCAGCCGAAGGCAGGATTCACACCATCCAGGGGAATAACAGGGGATTATATGGGAACGAAGGAGGTAGGCACAGAGCCAAGGCGTGATTTGCAAGATTGTAGCAGTAGTTTGGTACAGAGAGCTACAGTGCTTAGGAACGTGCATTTGTGGTTTAAGAGGCATCTACAGGGAATTTTTTTTTTCCTTTATCTAGGAATTTATGGCTTCTCTGGTTTATAGCCTTAAAGGTGCCAAAGATATACTGTACTGGCTTTATAAGATGAGTTAGCAATAATTTCCTATTTTCAGCAAACTTTTTCGGTAAAGGGCCAGATGGCAAACATTTGTGTTCCCTACAGTCTCCCAGCAATTACTGAACTCAGCCCTCGGGCCCTTTGTAGTGTAAAATAGCCGCAGGCAATACATAAATGAAGAGGAATTTGGCCCATTGGCTCTGGTTACTGACTCCTGTTCTAGGCTATGTTTTATGTAAGTTCAGAATTAATTGTTTCTTAAATGTTTGAGAAAACTTTACTGTAATGTCTCACAGAACTGTTTTTTTATAATACAATTTTATTGAGATAGAATCACATAACATACAGTCATTCCAAGCATACAATCAGTTGTTCAGCGTATCGTCATATAGTTGTGCATTTATCATCACAATCAATCTTTGAACATTTTCATTACTCCAAAAAATAAAATTAAAATTAAAATAGAAAAGAACATTCAAAATATCCCATTCCCTTCCTCCCCCCATTGTACATTTACTTTTTGTTTTTTTTTTAAATAACAGAAAAAAATTTTCATTAATGAATAATTCAAGTGACATAATTTTACCATTACAATCAGTTGCCCCTGGGTACCCTCATACAGCTATGCATTCATCACCACACTTCATTTCTGTTTGATTTTTAGAAACTTTTCATTGCTCCAGACAAGAAATAAAGTGAAAGATGCAAAAAGAAAAAAAGAAAAGGAAACTCGAATTCCCCCCTATTCCCAACCAACCCCCCTCAATTGTTGACTCATAGTGTTGGTATAGTACATTTGTTACTGTCCATGAAACAATGCTGAAATACTACTAACTACAGTATACTGTCTGCAATAGGTATATATTTCCTCCCTATATACCCCTCTATTATTAACTTCCAATTGTATTGTCATGCATTTGTTCTGGTTCATGGAAGCGAGTTCCAACATTTGCACAGTTAATCATGGACACTGCCCACCATAGGATTCAGTTTTATACATTCCCATCTTTCGATCTCCAACCTTCCCTCTGGTGACATATATGACCCTGAGCTTCCCCCTTCCACTTCATTCACACGCCATTCGGCACTGTTAGTCATTCCCACATCTTGCTACTGAAGGATCACTGACAGCTAAATAAATCGTTTGACCCATTTCATGATATTTGCTTTAAGCAGCCTAGGAAACTAAAACATATGCTAAATGGATTACAAAGAAATAGCATATTATGTGCAATTAAAATAGAGAAAAAATAAAGTCACATTCTTCCAGTCATAAATGTACAAGTATTTCAGTTTCATAGTAAACAAATATCGAAGTTAAGCTTTTCTCATATTTCCAAATAAGATGATGTTGAACATATCTTACAATGAACTTTTACATTTGACCTCCTTTTCTGTAAATATAGTCTCAAAAATTGCAACCTAGTTGCAGACCTTCTCTTTACAAAAATTCTCCCCTCTTAACACACCACTTTCTGGAAAGGGTCCAGACAATTTGGCCCACGCCGCGGCATCAACCCGGAAGGTGCGGGGGAGGGAGGGCGTGCCCCGCCCCCAACCCCTTGTTTTCTTAGCTTGAACTTTTAATGTCAAACTATAAAGTCTTTTAAGGTCAGGTCTTAAAATAAGCCTTTCACAAAATAGGGCAGCTTTATGCCGTAAAAACTTTAGTCTTTGTCAGAGGGTACGTTTTTCTGTCCTCATCTGTTGTTACCAGCTGTCAGCGTCTTCTTTGGAGGTCAGTTTTTTCTTCTTAGCGACACCTGCAGGCGGCTCCTTAGCCGTCCAGGGATGGTTTAGAGCCCGGATGTGCAGGTGTGACACTGTCCAACAAGAGCCCCAGTCGCTTCACCTGCAGCAGGAACCGGCTGAGCGGAGCCCCAGCGTTTCCCGCGCATTTCCGCAGACCCTGGAGCGGGAATACCGGGACTCCTTTGCCACAGGTCCCACCGCACCTGGCACGATGGTTGCAGCCCGTTGCCAGGCAAGCGATGTCCGTGCCACACGTCACAGCACTGGGAGTGGAGCCCGCCCTCGCCTCCCAGGAGCTCCCGGTGGAGCTCAGGCAGGCGTCTGACGTGTGCACGCCTCTCCGGATCGCCTTAGGGTGGTCCTCCGGCTGGTGGTCTGCCCCCCCCCACGCCCCGGCACCATCCGCGCAGTGCCGGGCCTCCACTGGCCCCACCGGATCCCGGAGCCGCAGCCACGGCGGCAGGGGCGCCCCCACGGAGCACCCTGGGTGCTCCCGGCAGCGGCGCGGGCCGTGGATAGGAGGGACTGCGGGCTCCACGTTCACGCCTTCTTCCGGGCACGTAGACAGCACTGCACCACGCCACGCGGCTGCTTTACCTTCCACTTTTTTTTTTAATTTCTTTTTTTTAAACTTTATTTATCAAAAAATTAAAAAAATTCAAAGCAAAACAAAGGAATAAGAAAAACAACCTAAAATAACTACCTCCAGTCACCTCTAACATCAGAGATTAGGTTTGCCCATTTTGTAACTATATGAATAGAATCATATTCTCTTTGTCCTTCTGTGTTTGGCTTTTTTCATTCAACATTTTGCGAGACTCAGCCATGCTGCTGTCTGTTTCAAAGCAATAGCTAATTCATTGCATTGCATGAATATACCACCATTGATTTACCCATTGCGCTGTTAATGGATATTCGGGTTGTTTTCTGATTTGGGCTGTAATGAATGACTCCGTTATGAACAGTCTTGTACTTGCCTTTTGATACACAAATTTACAGCTTTCTGTTGGGGACATACCACAGACAGAATAGTTAGGTCATGGGGTTTGCATATATTCAATTTAGCAGATACTGACAATTTTCCAAAGTGGTGGGACCAATTTCATACACTCGCATACAATGAGTTCACAATCTTGCTCACATTTAGTGTTGTCAGCCTTTAATTTTTTTTCTTTTTTGCCATGCAGGTGAGGATGAGTTTGTGTAGTGGAATCTCACTGTGGTTTTAATTTTCATTCCCCTTGTCCCTAAGGAAGTTGAACCTTTTAATAAGTTAATTGGCCATCTGGAAACCCTGTCTTGTAAGTGCCTCCAGTCTTTGCCTATTTGCCTATGGACTGTTTGATTTTTTTTCTTCCTGATTTGTAAAAGTTCCTTACGTAATCTAGACATGAGTCCTTTGTTGGTTGTATGTACCGAAAATGCCTTCTTCCACTCTGGGGCTTGCCTTTTTACATGGTGCCATTTGATAAGCCAGAGTTTCTAATCTTAATATCATTCAATTTATCATTCTTTTCCCTTACATTCTGTTTAGGAAATTCTTGCCTATCCTTCCATTTATTGCAGGCTTTAATTTCCTTCAATAATTTTCTTGTATTGAGGTAAAATTCACATAACATAAAATTAATCATCTTGAAGAATACAATTCGGTGGCATTTAGCACAATCAGAGTGTGTGCAAACACCACCTAGATCAAGTTCCAAAACATTTCATCATCCCAAAAGAAAGCCCCATAACCAGTCACTCCCCCATTCTCCTCGGCCCCCAGACCCTGGTAATGTGTAATTTGCTTTCTGTCTCTATGGATTTACCTGTTCTGGACATTTCATGTAAATGGAATCATACAATATGTGACTTTGTGTGTCTGGCTTCTTTCACTTAGCATGATGTTTTCGAGTTTAAGTTCATCCATGCTGTAGCATAAATCAGTTCTTCATTCCTTTTTATGGCTCAGTAATATTCCATTATAAGGATATACCACAATTAAAAAAACCTTTTTATTTTGAAACAACTTCAAACATACCGGAAAGTTATGATTTGTATATTAATACAAAAATAATACAGAACTCTGGTATATTCCCTTCCAGATATCCAGATTTACTAACTTTAAACATTTTGCTGCATTTGTTAGGATATGACACAATTTTTAAAATCCATTTATCTTTTGATGGACGTTTAGGTTTTTCCACCCTTTGGCTGTTTTGAATAGTGCTAATATGAACATGTGTGTACAAGTATTTGTTTGAGTACCTATTTTAAATTATTTTGGATAAATACCCAGGAGTGGAATTGCTTGTTCATATGTAATCCTACGATTAACTTACTGACTTACTGTCAACTGTTTTCACGGAGGCTGCTCCACGGCTGCACCATTTTACATTCCCACCAGCAATGTGCCAGGGTTCCTCTTTTCCCACAGTCTCCTGGACACTGATTTTCTGTTTGTTTGTTTATGTTTTTTGATATAATAGCCATCTTATTAGGTGTGAAGTGGGTCTAATCGTGGTTTTGATTTGCACTTCCCTACTGGCTATAGCACATGTGCTTGTTGGCCATTTGGATATCTTCTTTGGAGATCTGTGTTCAAGTCCTCTGCGCATTTTGAATTGGGCTGTTAGTCTTTTTGCTGTTGAACCGTAAGAGTTCTTTATATATTCTGGATATTAAAACCTTATCAGATCGGTGACTTGCACACTATGTTCTCCCATTCTGAAGGTTTTATTTTCTTGATAATGTCCACTGATTCACAAAAAGTTGTAAATTTTTCTGAAGCCCATTTTATCTTTTTTTTTCTTTTGTTATTCATGCTTTTGTTTTCATAGCTAAAAACCCATTGCTAAATCTAAGGTCATAAAGATCTACCCCTCTGTTTTCTTCTAAGACTTTTATAGTTTCACCTCTTACATCTCTCAATAATTTTTTATTGGGGTTATTCATAGACATTTGATGTTTTCTGATGTCCTTATGAATGGTATTTTTTTTTAAATAGACTTCTAAATTTAGAATAGTTTTAGATTTACAGAAAAGTTACTTTGATAGTACAGAGTTCCTAAAATTATATCATTTTTAAAAGTTTAAAAATTAAAAAATTATTTTTATCTGTCCAGTGTCTTTGGTTTTCTCAGTGGGAGAGGTGGTGTAAAATGAGCTAGCCTGCTTTTGCTGAAGTGGGAAAATTTTAAAGATTTTTAAAAATTTCTGTTTATGTGTTATAGCCTCTTTTTACTTCTAGATCAATACTGCAGAGGTTTGTCTGGGTGCAAAGTAGAGGGCTCTGTTTCCTGACACAGAGTCTCCCCTGCATCTGGGGAGGGGGCTGTCCCGCCTGGAGTGAGGCCCTAGTCCACGGACGTTGGGCCCCCCAGTCCTGACCAATTGACCATGTTGCACATTTGATCCCTCCCTCTCCCCAGCACTATTGGCAGCCAACTCTATCCACATCATCCGGTCACAAAGAGCAATGGTGAGCTCTGCTGACACGTTAGCTGTTCATCTTGTTACTAGTGGCCTCCTCCATTTCCGATGTGTTTGATGACATGGTTAACTAACTGCTCAGTTCTTTGAAGTCCACATCAAGTTTTCAGCAGTTCATGGATTAATTCCGCTTGGCAATTCCGTGTGTTCTTGGGGCAGGCTGAAGAGATGCTTTGATATGCCAAACACAATTATGGCAAATTATGTTTCCTATTTTGCTTATACCTAGATTATGAATAGAGAAGAGAATTTCCAGCAGGTCTGGGTCTAGGTGTTTTTTGATGTAGATTTGTTTTTGATGTCCAGAGCAAGGAAGAAGAGGGGTAGAAATGAAGGAAGAAAAGGTTTCTAATCACTGAACCTGTGAATGTTACCTTATATGGCAAATTATGCGATTAAGTCAGGGCTTTTCAAAATGGGGAGGTTATCCTGGATTGTCCAGGTGGCCCCTAAATGTACCCTCACGAAGAGGTAAGCACAAGAGATACAAAGGGGTAGGAGGACATGATGATGGAAACAAGAGACTGGAGCGATCAGCAAAGGAATGCAGGAGGCTTAGAAGCTCAAAAAGGTAAGGAAATGGGTTCTCTACTCAGAGCCACCAGAAGGAACCAGCCGACACCTTGATTTGAGCCCACTGAAAAGGATTTCTGATATCTGACCTCCAGAACTGTGAGAATAAGTTTGTGAAGTTTTAAACACTTAGTTTGCATAGTAACTTGTTACAGCAACAACAGGGAACTATATAGCCCTCTGCTTGTATAACCAGTCCCTTAGGCATGAAAAGGCCAGGGCAGGACTCAATATTGATTGGGAATTGCTTGTCGACCAGTTTAGGGTGGAAAGACACATACATCTGCCCAACAGAAGTAAACTGGGAGTGGAGCACATTAAAGGGATATAATAAGATGCCAGCTTACCCCAAGAAGTAGAAGATACTGTCAACAATCCAAAGTTGGACTTCCAGTTCCAACTGCACTTCCTGGTGGTAAGTTTACATGGAGAAGGGGCACAGATGTTGATAGTAGAAGAGCTGAAAGTAGTTTTAGGTGTTTGTTTCCTATTTTGCTTATACCTAGATTATTACTAGAGAAGAGAATTCCAGCAGGGTTTGAGTCCAGGTGTTTTTTTTATGTAGATTACAGGTCTAGAGCAAGGAGGAAGAGGGGTGGAAATGAAGGAAGAAAATGGCAGCTGGGAGACACAACTAAGTGACAGGTATGAGCTCTAGAAGGACACATGAAGCTAGAGATTCTCTAAAGACTGGGGAGGCTGGTGAGAGAAACCAGGGTGTCTCTGTTGAACTGGGCCTGGTTAAGGCTGAATAGTCAGCAAGTAAGTTTTTGATACAAGTTAGTTATGTTAATCCTTCACGTATATGGACATAGCTGAAAATCATAAAGAAAACAAAATATACTTGAGTAGTCAAAAAAGGTGTTTCAGGGTTTAAACGTTTTAGTTATAGAGGAACCCCTGGGCTCTCATTTCAACCATATCCATTCTTCTCATACGTGTAATCCTGTGAAGTGTAGTCGTCCGGTTTCTGGCCAAACAGATCCAAAAGAGCAAATAGAGGGAGGGATGGCATTTCCAGCCTGCCTGGGCTGCCAGCTGCCTCCTGAGGTCCAGTGCCTTTAAAACTTGGGAGTCCACAGTTTTAAAAAGAAAAAAAATAAAATAAAGAAATTAAGTCCTACCAGGCTGCACACTGCAACACTTTTACTCTATACAATCTGTAACGCACACAATGACACTGAAACTGAAGTGGTCACAGATTCGGGAGGAGGTTGTGGAGGGCTGAGCCTTGGGGCCGCCAGGTCAGCTGCAGGGTATTTGTTGGATTTGACGTGGGAGAGGAGGCACTGGAAATAGTTCATAAGAATAGGAAAGAATTGAGGTTAAGTGCTGATGTGGCTCAGTGTGGTGTGTGCTCATGATCAAAAAAATGTCCATGTCATTTGATACCATAATTGTTGAATCCTTCCTTTGGAACCAAAAGTAATGAAGGGACAGATACGGCTTTTCTGAAGGCTGCTTTGGAAATGGCAAGAGCTGCAGGACATTCTTTACACAAATCCTCAACCAGAAAACATATTCAAAAGAAAGATTCAGAATGGAAAATAGAGACAGATGTTATTGCAGAGCAGAGATACGGCCTTCCAGCATTGTGCAAATCCCATAAAAAGAAATCAGCGCACATTGAAGTGGACCTAGTTTGGTGTTCTTTTTAAAAACCTCCAAAGATAAAAGCAGCTGAAAATCTAAGTAAACTGAATAAAATATTTGTTTACTGGAAAACAGCAACAAAACCTCCAGCAGACAACCCTAGGAGGCACAGCTGGCAAACTCTGTCAGAATTATAACTATAAAATTCAATATATAGCCCAACCCAGAAGCAGCAGTCCTCAGC
>PVKY010012038.1:0-11720 GCA_004027775.1 Bradypus variegatus | reverse complement strand
TGAATGGCCTTGGGCCAGCAGGGAGATGCAGGGGCCCCTTAGGTGAGCGCCTTCCCCGTCCCAGGCCCCTTCTCCTCATATAGCTATTACTCCCCACCCCAACCCCCCACCACTGCCACATGAAGTGGTAGCAAGAAGGACACATAACAATGCATGGTAGGGTTTTTTAGTCTTTTTTGAGAGCAATCACTGTGAGGAATATATTTTACCTATGACCCAATTATCTCCCATGCTCTCTTGTACCCATATAAATGGAATGAAAATGTCATAAAATATTTACCTTCAATGCATATGGATGACTCTAATCCATTTTATTTTATTCCATTGTTTTAATTTTTTTAAAATGTGGTGACAAACTAAATTAGTTCATAATCTGTAAATGAGTTTGTAACTCAAAAATGGAAAAACACTAAGATATGGGATAATCCAGCATTTCTGAGACTTTCCTAACCACCAGAAGCACCTGGAAATATCTTGTTAAAAGTACAACGCCCTTAGTGACTGTGTAATTGTGAAAGACTTGTAGATCACACTTCCTTTATCCAGCATACGGATGAATGAGTAGAAAAATGGGGACAGAAAACTGAATGAAAAATAGGGTGGGGGGGTATGATTTGGGTGTTCTTTTTTACTTTTATTTTTTATTCTTATTTTCATTTTTTATGGTACGAGGAAAATATTCAAAAAATAGATTGGGGTGATGAATGCAAAACTATACGATAGTACTGTGAACAACTGATTGTACAATTTGGATGACTGTATGGTGTGTGAATACATCTCAATAAAATTGACTAAAAAAAATACAACACCCTGAGCCCCCTCCCAGATGAGAATATCTGTGGGACGGAGATAGTGGGATGGATGGAGCTAAGAAGATACACTTTTTAACAAGCACTCCAAGTGATTCTGGCAGCAGGAAAGTTTGGAAACGTTGGAATTAGATGTGGCAAAGTCTGAGGAAATGGTCAAGTTTTGTAAAATGCTAGCTAGTGTCACCTGACTTTGCCTCCAGTGCACCAGCTCCAGCACAGCCTGGCTCCTGCACCCATGCCCATGCCTGCCCCTGTGCCACGTGTTGCTCCTGCTTGTGCCCCTTCCTTGATGCCCCCTCCCACACTGCCCTCCCTTCCCTTCCTACCATCCCTCCTTCCCCCCATACCTAATGTTTCTAGCTCAGTGGCTGCCTCCCTCATCTCCCCAGCACTTACAGATGTTTGCCTTTTCTGAGCTCCTGATTAGATACTGTCTTGTATTAGTCCAACATCTTTCCTGCCAGTTAATCTTGCTTCCCCATCTTGTCTTCCCCAACTAAACTGTAGGCTCCATGAAGGCAGGACAGCTGAAGGGTTCCTCTGTACCTCTCTCAGAGCTGGAGTTTCGAGAAGCCTCGACAGTCAGAGGAAGCCTGGTGCAGTCACCTGCTGTGAGCAGCAGGAGTTTTATCCTGTAAGGCCTCCAGCGACTTGGTCAGAGTTGGGATCCAGGGGACTTTGGGCCTACTGGTAGGCTAAGGTTGGCTAATCACTGAATTAAACACCTTCCCAGCTGTCTGCCCCATGAGTCTCACCAAAACCCCCGTGAAGAGAAACCCACCTGTCCTGGCTCAAGATGAGGGCAGTTAAGGTGGAGACCACTGTCCCCAGACTCCCAGTAATCATCCACCAGGGGTTCTGGATCAGGAGCCCTATGATGATGATGAGGCCGCTGAGAGGGTTGTTGACGAACATCACCTGAGCAGTCCCCCTAAGGACCCAGTCTGTGAACTGGATGGCCAGGGGCTTATCTGAAAGAGACAGAGCCATTAGCAGGGTCAACCTGTGCTTCCCTGCCGGACCACTGGCTGCCATGGCAACAAGGCAAACAGGGATGTGTGAGCCAGGACATTTCTCCTTGTTCTGCCTGGCCAGGAGGCTTTGGCATCCAGCCCACCTCTTCTAGTTCAGCAATTAGCCTGCAGCGAGAGGTAGTTTTTGCCATACAGACTGAGTGCTGAGAGCAATGTAACACCATTCCAGCATCAGCTTGGTTGGCAAGAAAGCCCCAGTAGCATTCCAAGGGAAGTGTGTGGCTTCAAGGAGAGGGACTGGGAGGGAAGGAAACTCTTGTTTTTTTTGTAGTGCTGTAAAACTCAGTGGAGAGCTGGTATCCGGGCAGCAAAGAAAGGAGCCTGGAGTCAGGGAAAGGCAGCTGGGAAAGAAATTGTTTTAGCCCTGCTGTGAAAATCAGTATTGAGTCAGGGCCCCAGGGAAGCCAGGTCCAGAAGAGAGGACATACATTCTGCCTCATTCTCTGGTTCAGTTTCCAGGACAACCTGTGCAAATGGAGTTTGAGTATGGCTGGGGAAGGTGGGGGGTGTTGGTTGCAGCATTTAGCTCAGGGAGATTAGGAGAAGGAAGATGTTAAAATGAAAGAACACTGGAATACTGGGGAGGGGAAGCCAATATTTTGTTGGCACTTAGTGAGCACATAATAAGCAGCTATGGAATAAACAAAGGCATGACTATTCAGCTTGTTGGGATATTGCTTAAATGTTGCTAGTATGGTTGTCTCATATTTATTCCATGTAGGAATGAACAATTTGTAAAGAATCAGCGGAAATCATCTGATGCTGAAACGGTAAGAATTCCAGTTTTGTGGGTTCTTCACATCCACACAGAGCCTACCCTGGGCTGTGGGAGCCCTTGCCATGGGTGAGTGGGGGGCAGCTTCCTTGGTCCAGGCCAGAGGAAGGGCTGACTTCCCACTTGGGCATTTGCCTACCTTTCAGCCAGTTCCTGCACTCCTTCATCTCGCCTGTGAGGTAGCCCACTGCTTGGAAGAGGCCGATGCCCACACGGCCTGCAGAGCCCCGATGGGCCACCTCATTTTCTCTCCTTTTACTCCTTTCATTGTTTTTTTCAATTTTCACAATGTGGCTATCTTCATTGGATGACCGGAGATCCTTTCAGGAGAAGCCATGACAAGATGTCAAATAAAATAGCTTTCTGAGCACAGGGGCTTTTAGGGGTAGGGATGGAGTATCAGGTGTTTTTGGAAAAGATAAAGGATCCTGAGACAAAAGGGTGAGACCCATGCTCATTGTTTAATGCTGTCCAGATGGCCCAAGGCAGGCCAGCTCTTCCCAGGACTACTACTCATTCTTCATAGCAGGGGTTCTTAACATTTTTATGTCAGTTAAACGTTGACAGTTTGGAGAAGCCTATGGGGTTTCTTACCAGAATAATGTTTTAAATGCATAAAGTAAAATAGGATTACAAAGGAAACAAATTATATTGAAATACAGTTACTACAATATTAAAAAATATAATATGCTTATATGTGGTAGACCTAATACTATTATAATTTCAAAGTAGTGATGAGTGAATAAATAGGGCACCCTCACCCAAACTCAGAACAACCCTGTAGGGTCATCCACCTCTGGAGCTCACCACAGGATCACCTGAGGTGGTTTTGGGAACTGTATCACAGTCTAACCTCTCTCTGCATAATCCTGCTGCCTTTACTACTCTACACATGTTGATCCCAAGGGTACTCCCAGTAACCTTCTTATATGCAAACCACCATCTCAAAGCCTAATTCCCCGGGAGTCCAATCTGTGATGGTGACAAAAACCTCAGGTACTGCTAATATAACTGCTATTCACTGCCTATATTCATAGTTGAAGGAAATGCTCAAGTTCATTGGAGGTTGGTGAAAATGAAGATTATTTTCTCCATCCAAATTCATACCTGCATCAGTTCTGACTGTGGAACCATTGGTCAAGAATCTCTGCTCTAGAGCTATACTGTTCAATGTAGTACCCACTGGGAGATGTGGCTGTTGAGCAATTGAAAAGTGGATAGACAATTTGAAGTGAGATTGCTCTATGTGAATTTCAAAGATTTAGCATGAACAAAGAATATAAAATATCTAAAAGAATTTACATTGATTACATATTGAAATATACCATATATATATTAGGCTATAAAATATATTAAGATTAATTTCACCTGTGTTTTTAAAAATGTGGTTTCTAGACAGTTGAAACTCACACATAGCTTACACTATATTTCTTTTGGACACTACTGGTCTAGAAATTTCCCCAGCCTCTTCTCTGCACCAAAACTTAACAGTCTTGAGGACACCAGTGAAAATAGCAGAGTAAGCACATCCAAAAATTCTCTCCTCCACAAGAGTAATGAGAACACTGGCAGAAATTGTGCCTGAGGTGGCAGAAAGCAGTTGGGTCAAACAAGAGACTAACCAAAAACCTTAGGAAAATCTGGGGAAAGAAATATCCATAGGGGACTTTGAAAGCTTACACATACTCCTGTGAATTTAGAAGGTTCCACATGTGCATAGGGCCATGTATGTGCTCAGGGTAGTGTACATGCCCAAGGCCATGTGTGCACTCTGGGAAGATCTGACAAGCCCCTGAACTCTCACTTCTGGCTGATTTTGAGTCTCTTTTCAAACAGGAAGTGAAGGCGAAGGTGGAGGTGTAAACTTCTTGGCTGAGTGTTAAAAGTATGCTACAGCATAGACACAGAACCCCTTGGCAAAGACTGGGAGACTTGCTGGTCTCAGGAATCTGTGGAAACCTCTGTTCAATCATTAGCTGACCACTAAGCTAATGGAGCAGAGATGTCAATGGTTGTACACAACAAAGAATACAGATTTACAGAATTAGTTCAGAAAAATCACTAAACAAATCAAATAGCAACAGACTTCAGGAGGCAGAAGAATATGATTTCCAGAGTTGCCACATTATATTATTAAAAATGTCCAGTTTTTAAGAAAAAATTTATGAGACATGCAGAGAAACAAAGTATGGCCCAAAACACAGGGAAAAAAGCAGTCAATAGAAACTATTCCTGGGGACCCAGATATTGGACTTATTAGACAAGGACTTTTATCACCTGCTTAAAATATATTCAAAGAATGGTAGGAAATCATATCTGAAGAACTAAAAGAATGTATAAGAATTATATCTGACCAAATGGAGAATATAAATAAAGAGGAAATTTAAAAAAAAGCAAATAGAAATTCTGGACTTAAAAGGTACAATAATGGAAATCAAAAATTCACTAGAGGGGCTTACCAGCAGATTTGAGCAGTTAGAAGAAAGATCAGAAAACTGGAAGCCAGGTCAACTGATTACCCAGTCTGAGGAATAGACTGAAAAAAGCATGAAGAAAAATAGACAGACTCAGAAACCTGTGGGACACCATCAAGGCATATAATGTATGCATAATGGGAATCCCAGAAGGAAAGGAGAGAGAGAAAGGGGCAGAACAAGTATTTGAAGAAATAATGGCTAGAATTTTTCCAAAACCAAAAATCAGTTCTTCGAAAAGCTCAATAGAGTTGGTAAACATTTAATAGACTGGCCAAGAACAAAAGAGAGACAACTCAAATTACTAAAATCTAGAATGAACTACAAACCTTACAGAAATAGAAAGGATTATAAGAGAATACTCTGAACTATTGCTTGCTAATAAATTAGGTAACTGAGATGAAATGGACAAATTTCTGGAAAGGCAGACTACCATACCTGAATCAAGAAGAAAACGAAAATCTCTATAGACCTACAATAACTAAGGAGATTGAATTAGTAATAAAAATCTTCCCACAAAGAAAATCTCAGGCCCAGATGCCTTCACTGGTGAATTCCACCAAATGTTTAAATAAGAATTAACATCAGTGCTTCACAAACTCTTACAAAAAATAAGAGGAGGGTATATTTCCCGACAGACATTAGATGAAAATAATACTACAGACCAATATATATGAATACAGATGCAAAAACCCTTAACAAAATACTAGTAAACTGAATCTAACAATATATAAAAATGATTATACACCATAACAAACTAGGATTTGTCCAACGTATTCAAGGTACATTCAACATACAAAAATAAATCTGGCAGATGTGAGCAGAGCGCAGCGGCAAGGAAAGGGTGGGGGGCGTGAGCCGGAGCCAGAGCGCCAGCCTGTGTCAGCCGAAAGCACCCAGCGTGGGCGCAGCCAGAGCCGCAGCTGCCATGGCCGTGGCGGTGGGAAGACGCTAATGAAGAGTGTTGAAACTTGTCCCTTTCTGGTCATGTTGGATTTGACAGTCTCCCTGACCAGCTGGTCAACAAGTCTACTTCTTAAGGATTCTGTTTTAACATCCTGTGTGTTGGTGAAATAGGTATTGGCAAATCCATGCGAATGGACACCTTATTCAACACCAAATTTGAAAATGACCTGGCTACTCACAATGAACCAGGGGTGCAGTTAAAAGCCAGAAGTTATGAACTTTCAGGAGAGCAATGTATGGCTGAAGTTAACCATTGTTGACACTGTGGGATTTGGAGACCAGATAAATAAAGATGACAGCTGTAAGCCAACAGCGGAGTACACTGATGATGCCCAATTTGAGGCCTACCCGCAAGAGGAATTGAAGATCAAATGTTCTCTCTTCGACTACCATGACATAAGGATCCACGCCTGCCTCTGCTTCATCACCCCGACCGGACATTCACTCACGTCCCTGGACCTGGTCACCATGAAGAAGCTGGACAGTAAGGTGATCGTCATTCCAATAATTGCAAAAGCTGATACCATTGCCAAGAATGAATTACACAAATTCAAGAGTAAGATCATGAGTGAACTAGTTAGCAGTGGTGTCCAGATATATCCGTTCCCCACAGATGAAGAAACGGTGGCAGAGATTAATGTAACAATGAGTGTCCATCTCCCATCTGCAGTGGTTGGCAGTACGGGACAGGTGAAGATCGGCAACAAGATGGCAAAAACCAGGCAGTACCCCCCGGGTGTGGTGCAGGTTGAGAATGAAAACCATTGTGACTTTGTGAAACACCGGGAGATGCTGATCTGGGTGAACGTGGCAGGTTTGCGAGAACAGACTCACACCCACCGCTATGAACTGTATCAGTGCTGTAAGCTTGAGGAAATGGGCTTCAAAGACACTGATCCTGACAGCAAACCCTTCAGTCTTCAGGAGACATATGAAGCAAAGCAGAACGAATTCTTGGGAGAACTTCAGAAGAAAGAAGAAGAAATGAGACACATGTTTGTTATGAGAGTGGAGGAGAAAGAAGCTGAACTCAAAGAGGCAGAGAAAGAGCTTCACGAGAAGTCTGACCTCCTAAAGCAGACACACCAAGAAGAGAAGAAGAAAGTGGAAGACAAGAAGAAGGAGCTTGAGGAAGAGGTGAATAGTTTCCAGAAGAAGAAAGCAGCAGCTCAATTACTACAGTTCCAGGCCCAGCAAACCAAGAAAGACAAGGATAAGAAAAATGCAAGCTTCACGTAGAGCCTGGCAAGCCAAGGATGTTCCCGCATTCAACTGCTTCTGCAGGAATATTGTGTCTTTGCCATCTGTGTCCTTTTATTTTATTTTTAATTTTTTTACTTTTCCTCAAACACCAATAACTATTAACTCATTTAGCTGAATGTTGTTGGGTGGTGGAAAATGGCAGAACAAGGGAATGACAGCAAAAGCTATGTGCAGCTGGACTTTGTTTCTAGAAAGCAAATGGTTTGTTTGTTATGCCTGTTCAGAACAGCAGCAGGAAGCATGCCTGTTACTTGTATGTTGCTTTGGACTGAGGAAAGGAGGTTGAAATGCTGTGTGTACATCTGACACGAAAACTTTTCACTGCCTCAGCAGCTCAACTAAAAACCAGAACAGCCATGGCAACATCTTGCATTTTCTTGATTATTCATCTCAATGATCGTAAAATCCTTGAACTCACCCTGTCTCTTCTCCACATTGCTCCAAACTAAGGTAGATTTGTGTATAGGCAGGACTGTGGGTAAGCATTATATGAGTTTTTCACTTTAATCGATATTATTATTTGGCCTGGAATTGTGGGTCTGTTCAGACTGTTTCCTCTTGATGGTTTTAAACTGCATCTGAACCCCTATCTCTCAAATCCTGGCCAATCTGGAGTGGGATGACTGTCACAGAAAACTTATGATTATGTTCACCTTTACCAGTGCAACCCTGTTCATTTCACAGATAGTGATCTCAAGAGTTTGGACCATATACCCTTCTGCAAAGGATTATGGTTTCCTCAACCTACTTTCTACCTAAGATAAGGAATCTTTGATAAACACACCTAGATTTGTTCTCAGTGAGTTGGGTGGGAAGGGCCTCATAACTGATTCCAGAATATAAGTACAACTTCTAATAAAATTTTTAACTAACCCCCAAAAAAATCTAAGTAATATGCCATATTAATAGATAAAGGGTAAAAACAACATGTCATCTCAGTAGATGCTGAAAAAGCATTTGAAAAAAATCCAACACCTTTTCCTGATAAAAACCCTCAGCATGCTAGGAATAGATGAGAACTTCCTCAGACTGATAAAAGGCACCTATGAAAACACACAGGTAGCATCATCCTTAATGGTGAGGTACTGAAAGCTTTCCCCTGGGACCAGGAATCAGATAAGGATGTCTGCCCTTGCACTTCTATTCAACATTATGCTAGAAGTTCTAACCGAGGCAATTGGGCAAGAAAAAGAAATAAAAGGCATCCAGATTGGAAAGAAAGAAGTTAATCTATTTCTATTTGCGGCTGGCATAATCTTTAATACAGAGAATCCTAAGGCATCCACTAAAAAAGTATTAGAGAAAACAAATGATACAAAATATCAATATACAAAATCCATTTTATATCTATACTCTAGCAACAAACATTCCAAAACTGAAATTAAAAAGAAACAAAAAACAATTCTATTTTAAATAGCATCAAAAATAATAAAATACTTAGGAATAAACTTAACAAAAGAAGCGCAAGACTTGTACACTGAAAACGTCATTGAAAAAATTAAAGATCTGAATAAATGGAAAGATATCTTGTGTTCATGGATTGGGAAATTTAATTTTAAGATGGAAATACTTCCCAAATTGAGCTATATATTTAAAACACTCCCTATCAAAATCCAGATTGCCTGTTTTGAAGAGATTTACAAGCTGATCCTAACATTAACATGGAAATACAAGGGACAAAGAATAGACAAAACAAAAAAAGTTAGACGACTCACACTTAATTTCAATATTTACTACAAACTCACAGTAATCAAGCCTGTGTGATACTAGCATATGGGCAGACATATAAATCATGAAGTAGAACTGAGTCCAGAAATAATGCTTACATTTATGGTCGATTGATTTTTTACAAGGGTGCCAAGACAATTCAATGGGGGAAAGAACAGTCTTTGTAACCAACGGTGCTGGGACAACTGGGTATCCATATGCAAAAGATTGGTGGACCCCTACCCCACATCATATGCAAAAATTAGTCAAAATGGATCAAAGACTTAAATAAAGGAGCTAAAACTATAAAACTATTGGAAGAAAACATAGGTTTAAATCTTTATAGCCATGGATTAGACAATTTCTTAGATATGATCAAAGCATAAACAACAAAAGAAAAAATAGATAAATTGGACTTAATCAATTAAAAATTTTGTGCTTCAAAGTATACTGTAAGGAAAGTAAAAAGACAACTCACAGAGTGGGAGAAAATATTTGCAAGCATATATGTATATGATACATGAAAGGTCAGTATCCAGAATATATAAAGAACCCTTACAACTCAACAATAAAAAGGCAAATAACACAATTGAAAAATGGGCAAAGGATTTGAACAGACATTTCTTCAAAGAAGATATACAAATGGCAAGTAAACACATGAAAAGACACTCAACATCATTAGTAAGTAGAGAAGTTCTAATCAAAACCATGATGAGATGGCACTTCACCCACTAGGATGGTTATAATAGAAGATAGACAATAACAAGTTTTGGCAAAGATGTAGAGAAGTTGGAACCTTCAAACTTTGCTGGTTTTAATGTAAAATGGTGCAACCACCTTGGTAAACAATTTGGCAGTTCCTCAAAAATTTTGACAGAGATTTCCCGTATGACCCAGCCATTCCACTCTTGGGTTTCTATCCAAGAGAACTGAAAACATACATCCACATGAACACTTGTAAAGGAATATTCATAGCAGTAGTATTCATAATAGCCTCAAAGTGGAAACAATCCAAATATCACTTGATAAATAGGTAAACAAAACTTGGTATATCCATGCAATGGACTATTACTTGGCAATTAAAACAGAGTACTGCACTGTGCTGTAACATAGATGAACCTTGAAAACACTTTGCTAAATGAAAGAAGCCAGTCACAAAAGGGCACATATTGTATGAATCCATTTATATGGAAGCTATATAATAGGCAGCCATAGGGTCAGAAAGTTGATTATTGGTTACCAGGGCCTGGAGGGAGGGAAATGGGGAGTGAACACTTACGGGTGTGGAGTTTCTTTTTGGGATGATGAAAATATTCTGGAATTAGATAGTGGGGATATTGCACAACTGTGTGAGTATACTAAAAACAACTGAAATGCACACTTTAAAAGTGTGACTTTTATGGAATATGAATTAGATCGCATTAAAAATAAATCCAACAGTCTTGTGTCCTCCCCACTGTATCACCTGCTAGCCAATCGACATCTGTGCTACTGTCTTCAGAGGGTGCTACTGGCCTGCATTTCAACAGAGGGAGCAGGTCTAAGGGGAATGATTCCAAGACTGGAGAGTAGGCTGGTGTGTGAATATGTGTATTCTTTCTTTGCCCTGCAGATCATGTTTCACACAGAGCCACATATTGTCTGGTCTATGGCCAAGAGGCACTGATTAGGGGTGGAGCCATGTGTTGACTGGGGGAAGAATCTCCCAGGACAGTGGCACTTCCATGGTATATATGAAGGTGCATTGGGAAGCTGGGAAAGCAGAGTCTTTCATTATCCTTCTTCCTGCCTCCCCCTCCCCCAACTCCTAAAACACCTGGGAGGAACATTACTCACCTTTTCTTCAGGCATTTCCAGGAGGGGCAGGGCTGGATGCATATCCTGGGGGCTTGAGGGTGAGCTGGGGCTGGTAGAGTCTGACTCGTCGAGTTTGTATCTGCTGGAAAGAGGATCTGCCAGGAGAGGGCTGCTGTGGGTGTCAGGCATCTCCTTCAGGGGGTGGCCGCTCATCTGTCACGCAGCTGGTGAGAGGGAAAAGGAAGACCAGTAAGATGGGCTGGGGTCTAGAGTAGGGCCTCGGGAGGCGGGAGGCTGTCCTGATGGGGTGGGCAGCACCTTACATGGGACCTACTTCTCCAGGAGCCTGTGCTTCCAAAGGGGCTTAAGGCCACACCTCCGGCCACCTACCCTGACCTTTCAGAATCACCCCGTTCTTCCCAGTCCAGAAGACAGTTCACTTCTGCTGTGAACACTTGCCTGACCACCCTCTTAGAAAGGCTCTCTCCTTTTCCTGATCACTGAACTTTTTTCTTTACTTTCATATTACCCATCGTATTATCTGATATGGTGGTTAGTTTGCATATATGCTTATCTTGATACACACGCACAGATCCAGGTTTTCCAATTGTGTGGGGGTTTAAGAGAGACTCATTTTCCTAATTGCTGTGGAGACTTTATTCCCTACTGCTGACTTCTAGTCCCTCATCTCTCCCTACAACCCTTTCCAGCTCCTTCTCCCTTTTCTTTCCAGGCATATTCTGGAATATTCTATTGGAAGGATGGAGGCCCTCTCTTCTCTACATGAGACTCCCTCTTTCTTTCCCTACCATGGCCAGGGCTAACGGCAGGGCTTCCTTTAGGAACATCGCCCACCCAAGGCCCTCAGTTTCCTGATTTAGTCCGCCTGCCC
>PVKY010012037.1:0-11720 GCA_004027775.1 Bradypus variegatus | reverse complement strand
AGAGGAGGAAGCAGCCGGTCTGAAAGGGCCGCTGCAGGGGAGACGCCGGCTGTGACGGAGCAGCTGGTGGCACCGGCCCTGCCCACGGGCCTCTCCACTTGTCATCTCGGCAGGACTCGGGCCACCCAAGGCGTGTTTACCTCCCACCCAGACCGGACAGCACCGCCCCTCCAGACTCCGCTCAGCCGGAGCGTGTCCAGGTCTCGGCTCCGTCCTCTGCCCTCCTGGAAGGTGACACCTGCCGACAGGTCTCTCTGGAGCTCCCTGGAGGAGGGCCCCAGGCCGAGCTCATCTCTGAAGCCCCAGGCCCAGAACAACCCCAGACACAGGGTATTACTGCCCCATTTCCCGAGAGGAAACAGAGGTTGAATGGGGGGCTTGCTGGGGTTCACCCCGATGGTGGGACATGGCAGTCAGGGTCAGCCCCCGAATCTTCCAGCTAGGAAGGCTGCCGCTCAACCGTGGTGGCTGCAGCCAGGAATCTGCACTGAAAGCCCGGATGAGGGGAACCAGTGGTCCACCTCGCACGCACAACCTCGGGGAAGAACCACGGGCGTGCACCTCTCACAAACCACACGGAAACTCTTCTTAAAACCAACTAATCCTGTGGCAGTAAGAACATCTTAAAGGTGTTAATAACAAATGGAGGAAAATAGATGCAGCCAACCCGATAATCATCTCTGTTGTGCAGCCGTCCAGCAAAATCGATGAAAACACACCTTTTCAGGTCACCGGCCCGGGCTGAGCCCCTGCTGGAAACCCAGTGGCTGCAAGGCTCGCTCTCCGTTACAGGTTTGAGTATGTTTGAAAGCGGTTCATTTTCATCACAATGGGCTTCTAAGACTTCCTCTAGCTCTTCTAAGAATTAATTATTTGACTTTAGGAACAGACAGATTTACAGTCCTTTTTTTTGGTAACTTAATTAGGGATAATTTAATTAAAGGGGATTTTCCAAGGGGCTTTATCTCAAGGGCACCCTGAAAAAAAACAATAATAATAGCTAATGCTTCTAATATTTAGTATATGTCAGCCTGATCTAAGCACTTCATATTAAGTAACAACCACAGAGTAACTAGTATTATTATTTCTGTCCAAAAATGTAGAAACAGAAGCCCAGAGAGGTTAAGCGATTTGTCTGAGATCCCACAGCTGAGAATGCAAAGCTTTACCCACCATGCCTCTCTGCCTCTCAAAACAACCCCGTGCAATCTACACAGGCCCAGCATGCAAACTGTAATGTGGCTAATAAACCACAACATAAAAATATAAATGCTGATCAATGACCATCAGAGAAAAGCAATAGAGGCATCTTATATTCACACATTCCATAGATCAGGGTCAGCAAACTACAGTCCAAGGGCCAAATCCAGCCTGATGCCTATTTGTGTAAACAAAGTTCCATGGACCACAACCACCACAGCTGCTTGTACGCTACAACCGCAAAGCTGGGTCGCTGCCTGCAAAGCCGGAAACGCATCTACGGCCTGGCCCTTTCAGAGAAAGCTAGCCGACCCCTGCACAGAGAATCGAGCACCTCTCTCTGCTTCTCCAGCCTGCTGTAGCGAGAGGCCTCGGTTGCAGGAGACCCTGGTTTGGAGAATCAGTGCAGGGTCTCCTGGAAAAGCACAGCTGAGTGGGCCCTTGTCCTCGGGGGCTAAGGAGGCTGGAGCCTTCGGCGCAGGGAACGTCTCTATCCCTGCCCACTCTGCCTATCAGGTTCCTCCTTGAAAATGTGTCCAGCCCACCCCAGGGCAAAGATGGGGTTCACCTGCTTTCCATGAAGGATCACCAACCCACCCCCAAAATATGTTAACCTCTACTCAACAAATTACATTTTATAAAAAGGAGACTGATTGAGTTCCGCAATGTAATCTTTTATTTTTCCAAGGGTGCATTCTAACTTTCAATCACAGCATCCATGAAATTCAGGTCAGAGTTTGCATTTTTCTCCAGCACCACCAGGGACCCCAACGGGGTGCTAAGGTTCTTGAACATCACGGTGTGAGCCGCGCCATGGGCTGGCGAGAGGACAGTACCGGTGACATCCGAGGAGGGAGACGGTGGTGGGCAGGCCCTCAACCTAGTCCTGACTTAACTCTAACAGATTACAGGAAAAATGGTGGATGCCACTTGCCAGGCGAGGTTAGCGCTCCAGCCTCCATGTCGCTCGCTCTCTCCCTCCCTCTCTCTCTCTCCCTGGCTCATTTTGATGAAATGAGCAGGGTGTGAGCTGTCCTATGCAGAGACCCACACGGCAAAGGACAGAGAGCAGCTGCCGGCCCCCTGCCACCGAGGAACTGATCCCTGCCAACCACCACTGAGCCAGCGCGGGAGCGGATCCTGCTCCAGGAGCCTTGCAGTGAGCGCCCCTGAACTGCAGCCTCCTGGCAGGGCCCGGACCTGAACCAGCTGAGCCACACCTGGCTCCCGAGCCACCGAAACTGTGAGACAATGAACACTGCTCGGGCCACTGCATGATTTCTTACACTGCGCAACTTGTTACGCAGCAGTCAGTGACAGATAATTTCCGGCAGAGCTGGGATGCAGTTCTCTGGTATCCTCGGTCCAGCAACCACCACGCCTCCCCTCCCAAAGTTCTCGTGGGCCCACACGCCTCCCACCAGCCACTAGCTGAATGCTCCCCTCTCTTTCCAAGCCAATCTCTGACCCCACGGGCCCCGCCACCAAAACTGCTCCTCACACAGTCAAAGACATCCCTGGGCAATGGACATACTCCCATCCTGTTCCTTCTCAACCATCCATCCTCCTTGAGGGGCTCTTTCCTGGGCTTCCTCTCCCCGGGTTTCCTCCTCCAGCTCTGGCCACTCCTTCTCGGTCCCCTGTCGCTGATGTGCCTTGGAGCTCTGAGCCACTGAGCTGCCTGGCTTCTCCCTCTTCAAACTCCTCCCACCAGAATCATCCTTGGTGGCTTCCGGCACCTTTGAGGCTGTGACTCCTCACTCTGAAAACTGCTCTGGTCAACCCAGCAGCTTACTGGGGAGCTCCATTTGTGTGTTTCAGGGACACTTGGCACTCAGTGTGTCCGAAACCGAGCTGACTGCTCACCCCATAACGGAGCAAACGCGTCCCAAAAGCGCGCACCTTGGGCACGGCCCTGAGCCCAGAGCTGGGGTAAAGACCGTGACCTCGCAGCACCGTCCTCCTCCAGGACACCCTCCCACGGGCCAGCATCACCGTCCACCCGGCGTCCACCCGGCCTGGCCGTCTCCCTTGCCGCCCTCCACCACCAGACCTCAGCTTGCTCTCCTCCCAAGAGTTCCCAAACCCGTGCACCTCACCCACCTGCTGCCATCACCCTCGCCCCTCACCCTGCTGGCTCCAACAGCCTCCAGAGCCCCTTGTCTCCTCGCTTCCCCATCATGGCCTACAAACACAGCCCACGTGACCTCTGCAACAAAATCTGAACATGTTACCCTCCAGCTTCAACAGCTTCCCACTGCCCTTAGGAGAGAGCCAGACCTCCTGAGCACGGCTGACAAGGACCCTGCAAGACACAGCCCCTGCTCAGCGACCCAGACTCCTCTTCTCTGCTCCACCCTCCGAATGATCCAGACTGAGCCACCGTGTCCCACCCAGGCCCAGGCCTCCAGACCCTCATGCACACATCTGCTGCTCCCACCTCCCCTTCCTTACCTCATTAACTCCTCCCAACTCTCCAGGTCACCCCTGAGAAGCCACCTCTTCCAGGAAGCCTTCCTTTGATGGTCCTTTCTCCCTCCAGCTCTTCACCACTCTGTCTTGCAGCCAGCTCTGTCCTCATCCGTCCCCGAACCATCTCTCTCTCCATCCACATGGTATCCCCAGGGCAAACACAGCAACTGGCATTTTGTAGGCACTTGGTAAATATTTACCAAATGTACAAATTTTGCCAAAATCCACTAAAAGATAGCAAACCTGAATAATGCTTACTATGTGCTTGCACATACTGACTCACTGAACCATCACATCAACCCAAAGCCATAAACACTACTCTTATCCCCATTTTACAGAGAAAGAAACTAAGGTACAGGGAAGCTAATTAACTTGCCTCAGCTCACCCCGCTGGAGTGACAGGGCTGGGATGTGATACAGGAAGTCTGGCTCCAGGGTCTGTGTTGCTGACCCCAGAAATATTAGCCGTTCAAAGAACATGAGGCAGGCAGCTTCACAGAAGGTCTTCAACCATTTTTATTGTTGTTGTTGGTTGGTTTTTAATGATCATTTCTAGATTAAACAAAAAAGGAAATCAATATTTTTTAGGATAGTAATTAGAATCACAAGAGCTCAAAAAAAAAGCTAAACATCTGTATGAGGTTGTGAAACGCATAGTCCACTTAAGACTTTTCTGGAAAGAAACATCTTGTAAAAACTTTCCATTAAAAGCTTCCCAAAAGGACAGATCATGGTTATTTTTTAATTAATTTTTATAAGGCTGAGTGTATTTATAGTAAAAATAAGCAAAATGATATATCTCTGCTTCCTCAGAGGTCCCAGGTTCACAGGGATAGCTGATCCCTGCAGGCCAACTCGTTCCAGTAAGGCAACTTCCTGCAAATCGGAAATGAGAAGCGGTTTCATCAATTACTCGCCTATTCCAACGCTCGCAGGTCTCTCCAGATTTATTTCTGCTGTAACATCAGGCAACCTGCTCATAAACGAAGGCAAGGCGCAGCTTCAACATGAAAGCTAAAAGTGAGCTTCACTCTACTTTAACTAAGCCAAAGAGAGGGGTTGAGCCCACCTCCTCCATGTACCCATCACTCAGGACTCAGAGATCACTCCAGAAATGAGCCAACAGCACGGGGCGTCAACGGCACCCAGCACGGACCCGGCCTTCTTCACCAAGTGTGCTTCCCATCCACCTAACAGAATCCCCTGACAAAACAGCTTAAAAGGCAACATCATCCTCTGGTGGGTTTGAACTCTCAGCACCCCACCTGCAAAGGCAGGGTGAGACAGGGTGAAGCTGTCCAAAAAGCCAACCTTATACTACTCGGCCAGGTAAAATACACGGAGTCTGCTTAACCTTGGCTTGGCGAGATTTTTGTCTGTCAAGTTGTAGGGTTGATATTGTCCTTTATCAGTGTTTGTGTTTAAAGAACCACTAGAGTCAACACTAGCACAGTGAAGGGAAAAATTTCACCAGGATTCGGTATGTGCCATCTACCTGCAAAGCGTGATCCGTTACCTGTTTTGTTCGGGGACCTCTTTCTGCAGTCGAGCGCCTCCATCCCTGACCATAGACAATGCACCACCAAACATTCTCTTGTTTCCCACCGTCTGCTAGATACTAACAAAAAGAGAGAGAGTCCCAACGGTCTCTGAGAAGTTTCAACAGCTGAAACACCCTCTGGTCGGATCGGAGGGCACATACACCAATCAAGCAAATTTTATGAAAAATGTCATCCTCCCAGACAATGACCCAACAGATGACTGTGGAGCAGCAGGTCTCTGAAACACTGTGATGGAAAAATGTAAGCGCTATAGCTGATAATTACTTTGGTTGTTTATCCATCTGTTTGCTTTCTCGTATATGTGGATTCATGATTACATTTAATCACCCTCGAAAGAATTATCTTGGTGAGGTTACAGCACTCCATAACACAGTCACTGTCATTCAATAGGCACTTCTGACTTCCCCAATAAGATAAACAGTCAGCAATTACTGTCTGTTATCACAACTCCAGCTCTTGTCAATATGATTCAAATTTTACTTGATACACTAATTGCACAAACTGTGGCCAACTACAAAAGCAGGCACTCTGACTTATTTGGAGTGAAGGGTTTGTTTACTGACAAGGGTACTTTGAAAAATTACATCGACTCTGAAATGCCCCAATTCTTGGCTATCGAATTTGGTAAACCAAATAAGGGAACAATTGAGTGAATCTCCCTCCTCCTAAATCTACTTCATTCCAGATCATTTTCAATCAACCCCTATCAAATTAAACTGAAATTATAAAGTGAGGCAAGTCACTGAATATCCAAATGCCCCATGGTCAGCTGTCATTCCCATAAGCCATAGTTAATTCCAGAGTCAATTCCTCATTCATGACTGCAACTACCGGAAAGGTCTGAGCAGATCGGAAGCAAAAATACCAGAAAAGGACGATTTTAAAGGTTAGAAAGGGCATCTGGGCGTAAGCGTGAGCTGTGCCCACTTTGTTCTCTTTCTCGCCTCCCTCTCACCCTGGACTCACCCCCAACCCCAGCCCCGACCCAGGAAGGTCCAGCCTCCAGCTCACCAAGGCCGACGGCCAGGCCAGCCTCTGAGTGCCACCTCCTTGGAGGCCACACTCGGGCCACCAGGAGAGGGACCCAATATGGAAAGTTTTGAGTATCTGACTACCGAGAACACACTAAACCTAAGCAACCAGGACAAATTAAAGTGGTGACACCAAATCAACACCATGAACTAAAGTCTATCCCAGGACTCTTCGTCTGGGAGGTTAAAGGTGAATTATTACTGAAATCAGGCCATGGTCAAGGAGGGAAAAATTAAAAGGTAAACACGTTAATTGAAATTAAAAACCGCTGATGTCCCCTAACCTAGCAGCCTAGGAATCACAGCAAAAGTAAATAGGAAAGCCAGGGAAAGGTTTGGGAATCTTCTTCTCCAAATAGGTTTAATCATTTTGTTCCAGTTTTACACTAATGTTTTTATTCTATTTAAGTGCAAGTCAGACCTTTGGCAAGAAAGACTTTGGACAAAATTTTAATATGTGGAGACCACATATGCCAGAGATTGGCAAAGCAGACCCTGTGGACAAAGCTAGTCCTCCACCTGCTTCTGTACAGCTGTGAGCTAAGAATGGTTTTTCACATTTTTAAATAGTTGGAAGAAGAGCAAAATCATGACATGCTAAAATGATGCAATATGCAAATTTCAGTCTCCATAAATACAATTTTATCAGAACCCAGCCAAGCTCACACATTTGCACATCGTACATGGCTGCTTTGGCGCTTCGACAGCAGAACGAGCAGTTGCAACAGAGACTGCAGAACCCAAAAGACTAAATAAAACATGTACTTTCAGGCCCTTAGCAAAGAAAGCTTGCCAGCTCCTTACACTGAAAAATCACTTTTCTAGAAGAGCCCCAATTTCAAATATTCTGCAACACTGATGCCACAGATCTTCAAGAGGTTTCCGGAATGTTAACATTCCAGCCTCATTCATTCAACAAGTATTTTCTAGGCAGCCACCCTGTGCCAAAGACCACAGCAGACTCCAAGGATGCAAAGGCAGGCTCTGCAGATGCAGTGCCTGCCCCTGAGAGGCTTCTGGTTTGACGGTGGAGACGGCCGGCACCCAGGTTGTTGCAAGGCTACACGCGGTGTTGTAACTCGGATAGGCAGGCAGTGTGGGTGGCACATGGTGGGGCCCTTAAGCAGAGGGAAGGCAAGTGTCCAAGGAGGCTCCCAACCCCAAAGGAGGACAAAAGAAGAGTTCGCTGGAGAGAGGAGGGGAGGGCAGAAGGCACCGTGAGAGGAGGAAGCAAGGAAAGGCTGGGGATGGAGGGTGGGCCCCAGGCTGACGAAGAACACCTTCGCTTCCCACCAGCTGCAGGGACATGCTCGGTCATCTGGAACATGGAGAGCGATGGCGACGGAGGCCTCCCAGGAGCACCACCAGGGCCCAGGCTGCTGGCCCTTCAGAGGACCGCATCTTCTCCAAACTGCATCTCCCGGGCAGGCCCTCACACCTACGAGCCAGAACTCCCACGGGGGCCACCAGTCCTGACTGGAGTGCAGCAATTACAATCTGCAACTCTCTGCCAACTCCAGTGAGGTTGCACTGACCCAGCACGCATAAGAATGTTCTAGATTAAAACCATGCAGTCGTTACTCAGAGACCAACAAAAGGACGTGAATTTCACCTCAGTAAATTTTTTTAAAAAGAAACCAAGGAAATATATCAATAATACGACGACTCTCCAAACCTCATGGAATTGTTATAAAACAGCAACATCCCAATTAAGGCTTTTCAAGTGGCTATGATGTAAAGTCCACCTTTCAAAGCAGAGGTTTCATACTTTTCATAATCCTAATTGTTGCCCTCTGCCCATAAAGGGTTCCATGAGGTATACAAGTCAAAAATAAAAAATAAGAACCCACAAATTCCAAGGAAGCTCCGACTAGCTAGGATATGGGGCCATCAACAAAGTCAGACTCACAGCAGGTGGTAAAAAGATAAGGTTAACATCCATCTTTTTACAGGAAAAAAAAAACCTCAAAACCTGCAACATGGATTTAATCCACTGCCTGGTCTTGCACCAGCAAATAGCTCCATGTCAGGTATTGGTGATTTTTTAAAGGTAAGTATTAAAACTCATCTTCAGGTGTTGGTAGAATTTACCCTACCAACATGATGGAGTGTTATGATCTGGAAGAAATGAATCAAATCGTTCCTGGCTTCTGTTAGACGATGGGGTCGGAAACGGGGCTGCCTTGGCACGTGCAACGGGATGAGCCCCAACCTGTCTACATCACACTCCAGGTAACGGCGAGGAAGAAGTACACTTTGCCCATGAAAAGGCATCGCTCTGACTTTCAACCTTGATCTGCTCACTTTCCAAATCACAAACGGCCACTAGCAAAGCAGGCTGGTTTTGACCAAGGACCCTGTCTCTCTTAGTTTCTAGCGGCTGTGGTGACACAGTACCACAAACTGGAGGGCGAAAAACAAAAGACCGATTGTCTCCCGGTTCTGGGGGCTGGAAGTCTGAAATCAAGGTGTGAGCAGGGTCGTGCCCCCTCTGACATCTGCGGGGGAGAATCCTTCTTTGCCTCTTCCCAGCTTCTGTGGTTGCCAGCAAATCCTTGACATTCTTTGCTTGCAGCCACAGCACTTCACTATCTGCCTCCCCTGGGGTCCCTTTCTTCCGTGTCCAACTTTCCTCTTCTTCTAAGGACACCAGCCCACTGGATTAGGGGCCCACTCTAACCCAGTACAACCTCGTCTTAATTTAACTCCATCTGCCACAGACCTACTTCCAAATGAGGTCACATTTGAAGCACCAGGGGTGAAAAGATGAACATCTCTTCAACGCAACACTTGGGAACCATTTTAAACAGCAACCAGCAAAAAGCACAAAACTGAGAAAAACATGACATTAAATATATCACACAAAGAGCAGGTGTTTACAGTCTGAAAGCAGAAACAAGCAGGCAGAGCATCACCTTGCTTGACCCCATCTGGGAACGTGCACATCGGGCAACTCTGTGCATGTCTGGGAATGACTATGAGTATTGATTTGGGAATTACAAATAAATTTTAGAGAGTAGACAAATTCACAAATGCAGAATCCACAGATAAATAGAAGATACCGTATTAAATACACCAGAGGAGAATGGGATCAGGGAGCACCTATAAAAAGAACAAATTTAAGAAAAAGAGGAGCTCTCCATGAACTAATGATGATACTGGACAGTGAACGCAGCATGACCTCAATTCTAGGCAACCATGGCTAAAAAAAAAAAACTCCCCCATAACAGGGAGTAATGGGATAGAATCTCAGGAACAAAGGGGAACTCAGAGACCTTCTCACTCAATCCCCTGGAGACTTCTAAAGTAGCACCCCCTCCCCGTGGCCAGTCCGCCTCTACATGGATACTTCTATCAACAGATTCATAGTCCTCCAGGAGACAGTCCACCCCTTATCTGAACCACTCAACTAGAAAGTGCTTCCTTGCACACAGCTCAGCTCTGGCTCCTCAAACCTGCCTCACTGGGCCTTAGGTTTCCTCTGGAGCCATCAAATCAAGTCCCATCTTGCTAACCCAGGACGGACTTCTGTATGCTGAGGGATCAGCTATGTGTCCTCGTGTCTTCTCTCCTCCAAACTTCCCAGCTGGAGTTCCTCCATCTGCTCTTCATAGGACAGCCTGTAATGCTGTGAACTTTGTTTTTCTAGAAATCTCATCACCTTGTGGGCTGGTACTGAGTTTAGTCGACGCCACCTCCAGGCCTCCCCAGGAGGATTGCTTTGAAGATCCCCATCTGCTATCTTGTAGTTGACAAGCTGATCTGGGCCCCTAACTGCAGGGCACACATCTAATCTGACGGAGGTTCATCTGATGTGTCTAAGCACGTGGTCCCAGGTAATCAAGACATCCGTGGAAACTGATTCTGCCATTCAGTTTATGGGCCAGCTTCAGCCTTCTAGAATGCACATATCCAATAGGCAGGCTCTCCAGAAAGTCACCATCCAACCATCAAAAATGGTCACTCTGGTCCCTAAGAATGTTACTCAAGGGGTTCGCAGCAGCTCACTTGACTCTATCCTGTTAATGAAAGACTTAACCCCTTTTTAATCTGTAATAATTCCCTGTATTACCATCCCAATAACTTTCTGGAAAGGGGGGGTTGACTGTGGGCTGGCTTAGCTCATAATGTTGCCAGTTACTCTGTTCCAGAGCAGTAAGCACTTTGCATTCATTCTTTCAGTGAATCCTCACACTAGCCTGGGTCCAAGTGTATCATCAGTTGATAGATGAAGACTGTCCTGGAAGTGGCAGGAAGGTCTTATTCCAGAGCCTGAAAGCAGAAGCTCCATGCTGTACCACCTCCCACTTCAGACTGGCTTCCACAGAACACAGAACAGGAGAGCCATAAAGAACCCTGGAAAGCTGACGGCCCCATTCTACAGACAAGGAGCCAAGAAGCGGGAGCCACCCTCCCCAAGTGGCTTGTTCCTTCGACCTCTACCCAGGCCTTTCCAAGTCCATGAGAGGTGCCCTTAAAACACACTCTCTTTCCCCCGCCTGGGACCATCTGGAATATACCCATGTATTTTATTTCTGAGGAGTTCCAATCCCAATTGGATCATCAGACTTTTTAGGGTCTTTATTCATCAATGTATGCCTACCTTCTCTTGGAAGTTTCAGAAATCTTTCCTAGAAGCCCTAGATGGTTTCCTTCACTATGATGACTCTGAGATAAAAGCGCTCTCTGTCCTTCCCAGTCCCAATGTGTCCCGTGATGTTCCATTAAGATCCAAACAACCATTCCCCTTCACCAGTTCCTCTCACTTCTAAGATGTAATGATCAGTCCAGCAAGTAAAGAGTGAGAGAAGCTCTGCTTCCCAAAGAAGAAAGCTTCCTGCAGATGTACAGAAAGGGAGCTCCCTTTCATTGCTCCATGCCGCCAGGCCTGTCCTGCAGTCTGCTTTAGGAAAGCATTGCCACTGGGACACACTTCCTCTAGGATTTGAGAGTGAGCCAGGTTTGTCGTCTTCCGCAAACCCTACAGCCCTTGCTTAGACTGGTCTATTTTGGAATGTTGTAATTAGTAGTCACTCACTGAGCATGCTTACTTCGTGGCAGGCACTGTTCACATACTTGACACACATTAGCTCATGTCATCGTCCCCATGACCCTATGTGGTGGGTTGCCGATCGCACCACTTGTAAAGATGAAGGCACTGGAACCTAACTTACTTGACTAGTGCATGGTAAAGACAGGGGGTGAACCCAAGTCTCAGGCCCCCAACCCTGCACTGAGCATCATGCCCTACTGCCTGCTTCTCCTTCACGGGTATCATCCCCAGCTCCCTTTTCCCATCCTGGTCCTATCACACCACACCCTGGTATTCCTTAGAGACAGCTGCCTCCTATGAAGAGGTCCAACTCACTCTAGGAGACACCTCCACTCTGAGCACTGGATTAAATTGCTAACAAATAGTTACCTTATCCTTCCAAACAGCATTTTCCCTCATGAA
>PVKY010012036.1:0-11718 GCA_004027775.1 Bradypus variegatus | reverse complement strand
AGAACAAGACATATGAAATCCTACACACAAAAGAAAAAACAGGGAAAGGAATAGAAAATATGAGCAACGTCCCCGGGAACTGAATGACAACACGAAATGCATGAATGTACGTATCATGGGTGTCCCAGAAGAAGAGAACAGAAAAGGGGAAGAAGCAATAATAGAGGAAATAATCAATGAAAATTTCCCATCTCTTATGAAAGACATAAAATTACAGACCCAAGAAGTACAGCATACCCCAAAGAGAATACGTCTGAACAGGCCCATGCCGGTTTGAATGTATTATGTCCCCCCAAAACACCATTATCTTTGATGTAATCTTGTGTAGGCCAACGTATCAGTGTTGATTAGAATGTAATTCTTTGAGTTTCCATGGAGATATGACCCACCCAACTGTGGGTGATGACTCTGATTGGACAGTTTCCATGGATGTGTGACCTCACCCATTTAGGGTGGGTCTGAATTAGTTCACTGGAGCACTATATAAGGTCAGACAGAAGAGGCAAACTTGCTACACTCAAGAGGGACACTCTGAAGAACACACTGGAACTGACAGAAGAGCTTCAGCTTACAGAGACATTTTGGAGACAGTCTTTGAAAGCAGACGTTTGCTCCAGAGAAGCTAAGAGAGGACAAATGCCCCAAGAGCAACTAAGAGTGACATTTCTGAGGAGCTGAATCCTAGAGAGGAACGTCCTGGGAGAAAGCTATTTTGAAAGCAGAACTCCAGAGAAGACGCCGGCCACATGTCTTCCCAGCTAACAGAGGTTTTCCAGACAACATTGGACATCCTCCAGTGAAGGTACCCGATTGTTCATGTGTTACCTTGGAAACTTTATGGCAAGACTGTAACTATGTAAACAAATAAATCCCCTTTTATAAAAGCCAATCCATTTCAGATATTTTGCATTCTGGCAGCATTAGCAAACTAGAACAAGGCCTACGCCAAGACACTTAACAATCAGATTATCACACATCAACGACAGAGAGAATCCTGAAAGCAGCAACAGAAAAGTGATCCATCACAATCAAAGGAAGCTTGGTAAGACTATGTGCAGATTTCTCAGTAGAAACCAAGGAGGACAGAAGGAAGTGGTGCAATATATTTAAGATACTGAAAGAGAAAAAATGCCAAACAGGAATCCTATATCCAGCAAAACTGTCCTTCAAATATGAGGGAGAGTTTTAAATATTCTCTGACAAACAGAAAATGACAGAGTTTGTGAACAAGATGCCTGCTCTACAGGAAATACTAAAGGGAGCACTACAGACAGAAACGAAAAGACAGGAGTGAGAAGTTTGGAACACAATTCTGGGTGATGGTAGCACAGCAATGTAAGTAAACTAAACAAAGATGACTATGAGTATGGTTGAAAGAGGAAGGTTAGGAGCATATGGGACACCAGAAGGAAAGAGGAAAGATAAAGACTGAGACTGTATAACTCAGTGAAACCTAAGAGTGCTCAACAATTGTGAGTAAAATGTACAAATATATTTTTTCATAAGAGAGAAAAAATGAATGTCAACCTTGCAGGGTGTTAAAAATAGGGTAGTATTGGGGAGCAAATATTATCAATGCAAACTAAAGACTATAATTAACAGAAACATTCTATTACGCTTCCTTTAACGTAAGAAAGGCAATATACCAAAGCTAAATGCCCTATAAGAGGGAGGGGTATGGGACTCTTGGCATTGGTGATGTTGTCTGGCTCTTTATTCTACTTTAGCTATCTTTCCTTTTGTTGATTCCTAGCTGTCTTGTTTCTTATTTTTTCTTTCTTGTTTTTCTTTCTTTCTTTTTTCTTTTTTTTTTTTTCCTCTCTACCTTCTTTGACTCTTCCTCCTTCTTTGTGGAAGAAATGGAGATGTCCTTATATAGATAGTGGCGATGGTGCTGAATACATAAACATATGACTATACAGGGAATCATCAATTATTTACTTAGGATGGAATGTATGGTGTTTGAACAAAACCACCTTAAAAAAATGGGTTGATGAAAAAACCTTGAGGGCATTATATTGAGTGAAATAAGACAGACACATAAGGACAAATCTTGCAGAGTCTCATTGATAAGAACTAATTATAATATGTAAACTCATAGACATGAAATATAAGTTACCAGGATACAGAAAGAGGCTAAAGAATGGGGAGCAGTTGTTTATTATGAGCACAATGCTAAACTAGGTTGAACTTAAATGTTTGGAAATGGACAGAGATGATAGTAGCACATTTGAGAATAACTAACAGTGCTGAATGGTGCATGAATGTGGTGGAAAGGGGAAGCTGAACCATATGTCACCAGAAGGAAAGTTGGAGGTTAAAAGCTGGGAATGTATAAAACAGTGAATCCTGTTGTGGACAATGTCCTTGATTAACTGTACAAATCTTACAAATCACTCTCATGAACCAGAACAAATATATGACACTATAACTAGAAATTATTAATAGAGGGCATATAGGAAAATATATATATACCTATTGCAAACTATATACTACAGTTCGTACTATTTTAACATTCTTTCATCAACAGTAACAAATGTACTATACCAAAACTATGAATCAATATGATGGTACTATAAACAGTTGATTGTACAGCATGGATGATTGTACGGTATGTGAATATACCCCAATAAAACTGATTTTAATTTAAAAAAACTGGTATGAGGACCCCCTTTATCTAGTGTATGGATGGATGAGTAGAAAGACGGGGATAAAAACTAAATGACAAATGGGATGGGATGGGGCGATGGTTTGGGTGTTCTTTTTCCATTTTTATTTTTTTATTCTTGTTCTGATTCTTTCTGATGGAGGGAAATGTTCAGAAATAGAATGTGGTAATGAACGCATAACTAGATGATCATACTGTGAATGGCTGACTGTATACCATGGATGATTGTATGTTATGTGCATGTGTTTGAATAAAACTGGATTAAAAAAAATACGTGAAATTACAGTTGAAGTGGCTGATAATGGTGATAATAATAAAGCAAAAAAGTTTATATATACGTAATGCATGTATATGTACTGTGTGTGTACATACATACACATACATGTATAATGCCTATGGTTCCAGGTGTTCAAAAACTCACACAAGACATTTTTCCATTCATTTCATAAAATTCCCTTCTATGCAGTATCAGAGAGATCCAATGTCTTGCAGTTTTTTCTTCTGCATAAAGTATTTATTTTAATTTTAGTAGCTGCCTTCTTGTGTAAAGTTTATGGGTGACAGTTATTTCCTCCATTAAAAAGAAGTAAACTGAAGTGCCGCCTCGGAATACCAGCCGGCCCAACTGCTCAACTGAGTCTACCTATCGCTGCAGGACATGCACCAGGCTAGCGCCTTCGATGCCTTTCGGCCCGAACTGCTTGCCGGCGCAGCGCCCCCGGAGCTGGCCCTCGGCCACAGGGCCGCCTGGGGCAGCTGGGCTCACCTCTGCACTCAGCTATCTCAACAGCTTCTTCCAGCTGCAGCGCGGAGAGGCACTGAGCAACAGCATGTACAGGGGGGCCTCACCCTTCGGCTCCCTCAACAACATCGCTGACAGCCTGGGCTCCCTCACCGAGCATTTGTCTGACCTGACCCTCACCTCCAAGGCCTACAACCCCAGCAAGCAGCCCCTGCCCAACTACCTGTGTCACCTGTGCTTCAACAAAGGACACTACATCAAGGACTGCCCCCAGGCACACCTGGAGCAAGCAGCTGTGTAAACCTTCTCTCAGCACACATTTGCAGAGGAAAAATCTAGATGTTGAGGAATATGAGTGCTCCTTTCTATCTTTAGTGTAGAGGAGACCTCCCCACAGATAGCAGCTTCTCAGTGGGAATAAGGACTGTGGTGCAATGAAGGAGAGGGTTATTCTAGATATTCATGTTCCTAATGATTGGCCTGAGGATCAGAGATATGACTCCACAAGCAGCAATGATGATGATGACCTAGTGATTCCAGATCCTGAATC
Organism: Bradypus variegatus; assembly: GCA_004027775.1. Lineage (NCBI taxonomy): Eukaryota > Metazoa > Chordata > Mammalia > Pilosa > Bradypodidae > Bradypus > Bradypus variegatus. The sequence continues at coordinate 7,758 of PVKY010012036.1, read as the reverse complement.
TGCATTCAAGACCTTGAGCTGGAAGCCTCAGCCTGAGCCTCAGTGCAGCTGGGGATTGCATGGTGTTTGGAGACTGAAAGCAGACAGAATACCAAAGAAATGGAGATGCCTCAGTGCTCATCCCATCTGTGCAACAGGTGGAGAAAATCAAGAAAAATTCCATTTACATCAGCAACCAAAATAATTGTGCATTTAGGAATACACTTAACCAAGACCACAAGAGACTTATATAGAGAAAACTACAAGAAACTGCTAAAATAAATCAAACAAGGTCTTACAAAATGGAAGAACATAACTTGTTCATGGGTTGGAAGAATAAATATTGTTAAGATGTCAGTTCTACCTAAACTTATTTATAGATTAAATGCAATAGCAATTAAAATCACAACTTATTTGTAGAAATAGAAAAATCAATAACTAAATTTATTTGGAAGTGCAAGGTGTCCTGAATAGCCAAAAGCATCTTGAGAAAAAGAAATGGAATCAGAGATCTCACACTACCTGACTTTGAAACATATTACAAAGCTACAGTGGTCAAAACATCATGGTACTGCTGTAAGAATAGATATACTAATCAATGGAATTGAATTGATTGTTCAGAAATAGACCCTCATATCTATGGACTATTGATCTTCGATAAGGCAGTCAAGCCAAGGCAACTGGGACAGACCAGCCTCTTCAATAGATGGTGTTTGGAGTACTGGATGTACATATCTGAAAGAATGAAAGAGGACACATATCTCACACCCTATAAAAAATAACTTGAAATGGATCAAAGACCTAAACATTAGTGCTAACACCATTAGATTCTTAGGAGAAAATGTAGGGCAATATGTTAAATATCTGCTGACATGAGGTGGTATCCTAGACTGTATTTCCAAAATCAGAGCTACTAAAGAAGAAATAGATGAATGATATCTCCTCAAAATTTAACACATTTTTTACATCAAAGAACTTCATCAGAAAAGTAAAGAGACAGCCTATGCAATGGGAGACAATATTTGGAGGCCACAGATCAGATAAGTGTTTAATATCCTGAATATACAAAGGGATCCAACAACTCAACAAAAGAAAGACAACCCAATTAAAAAATGGGCAAAAGAACATGGACAGATGCTTTTCTGAATATGAAACACTATGGCGCAAAAACATGAAAAAATTCTCAACTTCACTGGCTGTTAGGGAAATGAAAGTCCAAACCACAATGAGATATCATCTCATACCTGCGAGAATGAGCATTATCCAAACAAAAAGAGAAACTTACAAGTACTGGAGATGTGGAGAAAAAGGCACACTTATTCACTGTTGGTGGGAATGGAGATTGGTGCAGCCACTCTTGGAGGCAGTGTGGTGGTTCCTCAGGAAGCAAGTATACATTTACCATATGATCCAGTAATTCCATCACTAGGTATATACTCAAATGAACTGAAAGCTAAGACATGCACAGACATTTGCAAACTGATGATTACAGCAGCATTATTCACAATTGCCAAGAGATGGAGACAGCCTAAATATCCATCAACAGATGAGTGGATAAACAATCTGTGGTATATATAGAAGATGGAATATTACACAGCTGTAAGACAGTACAAAGTCATGGAAAATATATTAACATGTGTAAACCTTGAGGATATTATCTTGAGGGAAATTAGCCAGAAACCAAAGGACAAATACTATATGATCTCACTAATATGAACTAACACTTATGAAAAAATTTGAGAGTTAAAACCTGAGAACACAGGCTATCAGGAGACAGAAATAGGATAGAGATCAGGCATTCAATGCTGAGGGAGTATAGAATATTCAACAGGATTAATTGTATAGATCCAGAAATGGATAGCGTAATACTGTGTTATGGTAGCCCAATATTGTAAGTACACTGAACAAAGATGCCTGTGAATAAAGCTGGATAAGGAGGGCTAGGGGCATGCATGACAGCAGAAGTAATTACAGATGATAAAGACTGGGACCATATAACAGTAAAAACAAGAGTGGTCAACGTTTGTGACTAAATGTACAAATATAAAAATGTTTTTTACATGTGGGAGAACAAATAAATGTCAATACCCAAAAAAAAAAAAAAGAAGTAAACTTGGAAAAAAAAAACTGGTATGAGGAATAAAAAAGGTCACTTTATACTTATAAAGGGGTCAATTCACCAAGAAGACATAACAATTATAAACATATATACACCAAAATACATGAAGCAAATACTGACTGTTTTGAAGGGAGAAACTGATGGCTCTACATTAATAGAAGACTTCAATATACCACTTCCAATAATAGATAAACCAAAAAGAATATCAATAAGGAGAGAGAAAACCTGATGGACACTACTTAAAAACTAGACCTAACAGACATACATGAAAGACTTCAATCAACAAATGCAGAATACACATGGATCATTTTCCAGATTGGACCAAATGTTAGGTAGAAAAACAATTCTCAGTAAACTCAAAGATATTGAAGTCATACAATATATCTTCTCCAATCCAAATGGATTGAAGCTAGAAATCAGTAATGGGGGGAGAACTGGAAAATTCAAATATACATGGAAACTGAAGAATGCACTTGTACCTGTTTGTATATATTATGCCCCCCAGAAAAAGCCATATTCTTTGATGAAATTTTGTGGTTGCAGTGTTAAGGTGTAACCTTTGGATTAGGTTGTTTCCATGGAGATGTGACCAACCCAACTGTAGGTGATAACTCTGATTAATTAATTTCCATGGAGGTGTGGCCCCATCCATTTACCATGGGCCTTGATTAGTTTACTAGAGCCCTATTTAAGAGCTCAGACACAAGAAGCTTCGTTCTGCAACTTACAGAGACATTTTGAAGATGGCCATTGAAAGCAGACTTTTGCTCTGGAGAAGCTGAGAGGACAAACGCCCCAAGGAGCAACATTTTGAAGAACACACAGGAACTGAGAGAGGAGGTAGAACTCAACCCGGGATCAGCAGACAACCAGCCATGTGTCTTCCCAGCTAACAGAGGTTTTCTGATGCTAATGGCACCTTCCTCCAGTGAAGGTAACCTATTGCTGATGCCTTACCTTGGACACATTATGGCCTTAAGACTGTAACTCTGTAACCAAATAAACCTCCTTTATAAGAGCCAATTCATTTCTGGTACTTTGCATAACAGCAGCATTAGAAAATTGGAACAGCACTCTTAACCAATGCAGCAAAGAAGAAATCACAAGCAAAATTAGGAAATGTCGGAATGAAAACGAAAATGAAAACCCAACATTCCAAAACTTATGGAGGCAGCAAAGGCAATAGTGAGAGGGAAATTCATAGTTCTAAATGCTTACATTAGAAAGAGGAAAGATCCAAAATCAAAGACTTAACACCTGGAGGATCATCTACAAAAAGAAAAGCAAATTAAACCCAAAAGGAGGAAGAGAAAGGAAAAAATAAATATTAGAGCTGAGATCAATAAAATAGAGAATTAAAAAATATTATGGAGAATCAACAAGAAAAGTTGGTTCTTTGAAAGGATCAAAAAATCAGCAAAACTTTAGCTAGACCAATAAAGAGAAAAAGACAGAGATCGCAAAAACTAAAATCAGAAATGAAGAGGTAGACATTACTACTAACCCCAAGGAAAAAAAGGCATATAAGGAGGTGGGGCAAGATGGCAGACTCGTGAGGTGTGGGTTTTAGATACTCCTCTGGGGCAGCTGGTAGATAGCAGGGAACCATGTGGAACAGGCACATTAGGAAAATCTGTGATCAGCCACAAACCGTGCAACAGTCTGGAATGGGTGGAGCAGCTGAGATAGCAGCAAAACATGTAAGTTTCCCCAGCCAGAGTCTGGCACCCTCCCTGCTTTCCTGGGGGAACAGGAAGCAGTCTGCTGGGAACTGGAAGAGAGGCAGGCTCAACCTGGCCACAGCTGCAGAAGTAACAAACTCAGACTGCTACCTAAAAGCTCCAACCACAGATAAACTGAGACCAAGGCACAAGAGAATCCGGGAGCAATCAGGCTGGTGGAGAAGAGACAGGGCTAACAAAAACAGCAAAAAAAAAAAAAGAGAGACTTTTGGAGTTGGGGGTGATGAGAATACTGAGAAAGGCTGAGCTCCAACAGAAAGCATCACATATGCAAATCCGGGAAGCTGGGGCCCTTCTCTGAAAAGCTGGATTACCTGGTTTCTTGTTTCCTCTTTTCTTGAATCAGTCATCAAAAAGCTCCCAAAGAAGACAAGTCCAGGAACAGATGGCTTCAAATGTGAATTCTACCAAACATTCAAGAAAGAATTAGTATCAATCCTGCTCAAATTCTTCAAAAAAAAATTGAAGAGAAAAAGTGACCTAATTCATCCTATTAAGCCAACATCACCCTAATACCAAACTCAGACAAGGATACTATGAAAAAAAAGAAAATTACAGACTAATCTCTTAATGAATATAGATTCAAAAACCCTGAACAAAATACTCACAAATCGAATCCAGCCCCACATTAAAAGAATTATACACCATGATCAAGTGGGATTTATTCCAGGTATGCAAAGCTGGTTCAACGAAAGAAAATCAATTAATGTAATATACCACATCAATAATCAAAACAGAAGAACCACATGATCATATTGATAGATGCAGAAAAGGCATTTGACAAAATCCAACATCCCTTTCTTGATGAAAACACTTCAGAGGATAGGAATAGGAGGAAACTTTCTCAATATGATAAAGACAATATATGAAAAACCCACAGCTAACATTATACTCAATGGGGACAGGACTGAAAGCTTTCCCTCTAAGCAGGAACAAGACAGGGATACCCACTGTCACCACTGTTATTCAACAGTGTGCTGAATGTTCTAGCTAGAGCAATTAGGCAAGAAAAAAGAACTAAAAGGAGAAGTAGTAAAATTTTCACTGTTTACAGATGACATGATTCTCTACGTAGAAAAATCCAGAAAAATCTACAGCAAAGCTACTAGAGCTTTTCAATGAAAAAAGCAAAGCAGAAGTTACAAGATCAACATGGAAAAATAAGCAGTTTTCCTATAGAGACGTAATGAGCAACAGGAGGAAGAAATCAAGAGAAAAATTTGATTTACAATAGCAACCAAAAGAAACAAGTATTTAGGAATAAACTTAACCATGGCCAAAAAAGACCTATACAGAGAAAACTACAAGAAACTGCTAAAAGAAGTCAAACAGGACCTAAAAAGAATGAACATACCATGTTCATGGATTGGAAGACTATAAACATAGTTAAAATGTCACTTCTACCTAAAACTGATTTATAGACTCAATGCAATATCAATTAAAATGACATCAACTTACTATGCAGAAATAGAAAAACCAATAACCAAATTTATTTAGAAGGGCAATGTGCCCTGAATAGCCAAAAATATCTTGGAAAATAGGGAGGACATGGGAGGTCTCTCACTACCTGACTTTGAAGCATACTACAAAGCAACAGTGGTCAAAACAGCATGGTACTGCCATAAAGACAGATATACTGACCAATGGAATCAAACTGAGTGTTCAGAAATAGACCCTCTCATATATGGATATTTGATCTTTCATAAGGCAGTCAAGCCAAAACAACTAGGGCAGAGCAGCCTCTTCAATAAATGGTATCTGGAGAACAGGATATCCATAGCCAAAAGAATGAAACAGGACTCCTCTCTGATACCTTATACAAAAATTAACTCAAAATGGATTAAGGATCTAAACATTAGCTCTTAGATCATAAGACTTTTAGAAGAAAAGATACAAATATCTTAGGGATCTAGTGATAGGAGGTGGCATCCTAGACCTTCCTAGACCTTACACCCAAAGCACAAGCAATCAAAGAAGAAATAGATAAATGGGGTCTCTTCAAAATTAAACACTTTTGTGCATCAAAGGACTTTGTCAGAAAAGTAAAAAAGTAGCCTACATGATGGGTGACAATATTCACAAACCACATATCAGAGTTTAATATCCAGAATACATAAAGAAAACCTAAAATTCAACAAGAGAAAGACAACCCATAAAAATGGACAAAAGATATGGACAGACACTTTTCTGAAGAGGAAATACAAACGGCTCAAAAACATGAAAAGGAGAAGGAGAAGATGGTAGCATAGAGAGGAGTACAAGTTAGTTAATCCCCCCAGGGCAACTAATAAAAAATGAGGAACAATGAGTAAAAGACCTGGAATAACTATAGGGAGACAACCACTACTGTCCACTCATCATACACCAACCTAAATTGGGAGGAATACCCAAGATCACAGCATAAAATCTGTAAGTAAAAATTGTGGACCCAAGTCAAGAGCCTGCTCCCTCGCAGCAGCCTAAACTGCAAAGCCTCACAGTGCTAGAGAGCAGCAGTCTCTGAACAAGAGAATATACCTCAGTCCAGCTCCAACTGGGGTTTTAATGTTAACTGCTCAATACAAACTATGAATCCTCAACAAGCAGACAGAGGTTTTTGGTGACGACTTGCCTTAGAGAGTCAGGGGACATATCTATCTTGGGATGGGGAGCCCAAAGAATCGGGTGCTATCTCTGGCCAACAGGTGAATCTAGGGGCCATATACTGACCTTGAAAGGGGGCTTTCTGTTCCTTTCTCCCTCTCTGAACCTGGGCGGCTCAGTGGAGAAAGCCTCAACTGTTTTCTGCTCACAGTGCTCTGCAGTAGAAAAAGCCTCAGCCACTTTAAACTTGCAGCACTCTGACCCAGACAAGAGTGAAGATAGCAGAGTCTGAGAAAAAAGAAAAGAATCTATTTATATGCAAATGACCTCTTCTTAGGGGGCATATCTTCCCAAGAGGAAAGAGGCAGGGCCCAGCTCTACTACTCGCCCTCCATTCAGAACCAGACCCCAGAGCCTGGGGGGAAACAGCCACAGGCCACACCTCCTTACACCAGTCTGGAGTGACAGGCTGACAGGCACCACTTGCTGGGCAGAAAAGCACAGGGTGTGTCAATCCTCTAAGACACACCATCAGGGAAACCGGATACTGAATATTTCTTCCTTCTGGGACCTGAGCCTGTTCTCGTCTTAGAAAACCTGATTGGGGTGGCCAAGGAGGTCAGATGCATAGACAACAGAAAACTACAACTTACACTAAGAAAAATGAAGTTATGGCCCAGTAAAAGGAACAAACTTACACTTCAACTGAGATACAGGAATTGAAACAACTAATGCTAAATCAATTCAAAAAGTTTAGAGAAGATATGGCAAAAGAGATAAAGACTATAAAGAAAACACTAGGGGTACATAAGGCAGAAACTGAAAGTTCAAAAAAACAAATGGCAGAACCTATGGAAATGAAAGGCACAACACGAGACGAAAGACACAATGGAAACATAAAACACAGATCTCAATAGGCAAAAGAAAACACTCAGGAACTGGAGAACAAGGCACCTGGAAGCCTACACACAAAATAACAGCTAGAGAAAAGAATGGAAAAATAAGCGCAACATCTCTGGGAACTTAAGGACAAAACAAAGTACAGGAATGTACGTATCACTGGTGTTCCAGAAGGAGAAGGGAAGGGAAGAGGTGCAGAAGCAATAATAGAGGAGAGAACCTAAGATGGCGGCTAGGAGAGATACAAAAAAACACCTCCATGAAAAATACTAGATAAAAGCCAGAAAGTGATCCAAACACCAGTCCCAGCGATGCACCAGCTGGATAAGGTCCGCTAAAGCCACAAGGACCATGAACTTGGTGAAACCGGGAGTCTGCGTCCTGAAACAAGAAAGTCTGCTGAATATCCAGCAGCCATGCTGTTGTGTGGGGAAA
>PVKY010012035.1:0-11721 GCA_004027775.1 Bradypus variegatus | reverse complement strand
TCCGCGGGGCTCCAGCGGCGCGGGCCTGGTGGTGGCGGCGACCTCCCGAAAGCCTCGGGGGCGCTGGGGTGGCGAGCGCCCACTCACCTCCGGCGCCACGGGCTTATGTCCTGGTGCAGGCGTCGGCGGCGGCTCCTCCGCGGAGTTCCAGCGGCACAGGCTGTGCGGGCCTGGTGGTGGCGGCGACCACGTCAAAGCCTCGGGGGCACTTGGGCGGCGAGCGCCCACTCACCTCCGGTGCCACGGGCTCAGGTCCCGGTGCAGGCGGCGGCGGCGGCTCCTCCGCGGGGCTCCAGCAGCGCAGGCGGTGCGGGCCTGGTGGCAGCGGCCTGGAAGCCGGGCAGGCCTAACCTTTGATTTTTAATCTCTTTTAGGCTCTTAGGAATTTATCTCACTCTATCCATATTTTAATGAGATTATCATGATGCCAATCATATTTTTTCTACTATCCTAACTGAAAAAGATATTTTCTGATAACTGAAGTAATACAGTATCATTTCAAAGCTTTAGTCCACATAATCAGGTATCACTTTTAATTATTATTATTTTTAATGGTTTAATACCAGTTGTATATCTAAAAATCTTGAATGAATCAAAGACTCAAAAGTTAAATTTTATAGATCACCTATTCCAATTCATCTGGTGTTAGTTCATTTTTTCCTAAGTTCAGGAGAAGATAAAATATTTAATAAAAAAATAGGACAGGGAAATAATTGCTTTATATTTGCTAACTCCAAGCAGTTCTTATAATTGCTTCTATAAAACAAGTATTTAGTAAGAATTAAAAATATTATTTGTTTAATGTTAAATTTATTTTAGCTTGTGATTCAAAATAACTTTAGTAATGGATCAAGGACTTAACTATTACACTGCTGGATGAGGCTGCATTTAAAAGAGCCATATCTCTGAATTATGCTCCCCCAAACCATACAATGTCCTACAGTGATCTCCATCCCTATTTAAAACCAACTCCAAATGCCTCGGCAAAGTAAAATATATACATACGTGAACCTTAAAATCAGAGAGAGATCCACTTTAATTTTCCAAGGTATACCACTGATATTTTACTAGACCATAATGGCTAGGATTTATCAATATCTAATTTACTGGTAAATGCTCAAAATGATTCTAACATTTATGCTGATTATACAAAAAAAATTCGTACTGATTTTCATTTATTAGTTTTGGTCAATACTTGGGCATCCTCAAAGCTGTTTAGAACCTAACATCAAATTGAGAAACAAAGTAAAGTATATAAGCTGTAAAAACTTCATTACCTGTTCAGTGATTCTCATGTGGAAGTCATGGAAGTCACTATAACGACGATAGGTTTTCCACATCTCCTCAGTGTTCAGATTGCGCCGGTGTACAGTAATGGCATATAATGCATACGTCTTTCCATGATCATTACAAACGCCTGCCACAGCATATGGGTCATAGTCAGCATATACTAGTCATTTCAAACAAAACGAAGAGGAACAGAAGACACAAAAAAGGAGGAAGATGAAGAACAAAAACAAACAAAAAAAGACAACATGTAATGAAGAGGAATTGAAATGACAGACTGAGACAAAAGGATATCACCAAAAGATAAAATAAATTCCTACCCTCTGTATGATATCCATGAGCCATCATGGTGATGACTATATTAAGAAATAAATTAATGTTTTATAAAGACCCTAGCAACCACACATTGAAGTCTATTTTGGACTCTCTTCCCAAAGAGCTTTTACCTATTATTAATTATGGTGCCATAACACCACCACTCGAAGGCACAGCATTAGAATCTCTGAAATAGAGTGAAAATAACTGAAACAAACAAAGCAATGACGTTTTGTACTAGCCTTTGCTATTGAGTTGTATTTTGATTAACATCTCTTTCAGTAAACAGACAGCAATAGTCACAAGATAAGATTTATCTGCTCTCCAGCAATTCTCTTTCTCTTTTATATAATATTCAACAATTTACAAGGGTAGTTTATTCAGGGGTTTTAAAAAAAAAACATTTTCCTAGTAATTTACCACATGTCATTCAAGTTAAGTGGTCTTTAAAATCAAAACCTGTTCCCATTTTGTACTAATCTTAAGTAAGGAAGGGTACTTAGGATCCTTTTTGTTTATCCTTCCTAGTTTTCATTTCTTTATCTCTCTGTGCTGTATTCTACTCTAGATCATTTCCTCAGGTCTCCAAGATTCTATTTAGTTTCTCCTCATCTATACATGGACTATTTTTTTAATCCATCCACTGACCTTAATTTCATTGACTGCACTTACTCATTTCTAGAATTTTTATGTTCTTTTTCCATACTGTTGTATTCTTGCCTTCAGATCATATTCCTTACTTATTTCTATGAATACTTTTAATTTACTTATTTTTAAAGTCTACTTTAGGTTGTCATCTCCAAGTTTTTAGGACACAAAGCTATCATGACCTTGACATTCCTTATTCTTTCCCTTGTAGATAGGCTAAGGTTCTGTAGCTCCCCTTTTACACTGATCTGTCCTTTGTGACTCTGGGCTTTATACAAAGGACACAGTTCCAGCTTCCCATGCCTTGTCCAATACTGCCTTTTCTTCCTTCAAGGGCATTAAAACACGATCAAAATCAAGACAGCAGTCTGTATATTCCTATGAGCCTCTTTGCTTCAACCCCTAATTGCTTCCCCGAATTTCATTTTCTCATGATCTATGGCACCTGCAGATTTTCCTCTTTAGCTGTTTTTATTGCATTATTTTTGGCTTTTGTATGTTTGGGAGGCAGGATTTCCCTTTAGTACTTTAGAGTACCATGTCGACCAGATGTCTAAATTCCTCTCCCAGTAATGGATTACAATTGTCTGTAATGGTGGTGGGAAAGTGGTAAGTATTTGGAACTAACAAAAAATTGTGTTATTTTGTATATAATTAGGCAAAGAAGCATAGCATCTTAGCAAATTATTTCAATCATGTAAAAGCCAGAAATCCATATTGGCAAATATGAGTTGCACAGAAACCTCTCAGGTTTTCACCCAAAACTTTCTAACATTTTGCAGTTTTTTACTCAAAATGGTCTTTCGTTCCCTTTCTATCTAATATCAGTGTTCTTGATTTGACAAAATATAAGACTAGAAACAGACTTGGTCATCTTGCTCTACACAGGCATTAATTGTAGGTGGCAATATTATTCTCTGTTCACCTCTTCCAATCATCTTTCTCTCAAAGGCCAATGCAGATCAAATAGCTCAACACTTTTTCACCAAGTTAAAGAACTGCCATTTCTCAATGGAGTCAGCAAGGCAACAAAGGGATGAGGCTTTATCTGTTATGTCCAAGATAAGTTTGGGAAAGGAAAATAGAAAACAAAAGTCCATTAGGCAACCAACCATAACCAATAAGGAGTTAACGAGAGCAAGGAGAATACCATGGGATAGAAAAAGAAAGAAAAGAGGCATGTATGAATGAATTATAAAAAATAATAATCAGGATTTAGTCATAGATAGGTAGGGAAGATCATGAAAAGGGTACATGCACAACAGGAAGAATGTGAGGTTATCATAAAAGAAATACAGAAAACAGAAAGGTAATTTGATTTTTAAATTAAGATAAATGAGGTTACATATATTGATTTTGAGATGATGGTGAGATATTCTAAAGTAAATGATCACCATGTTGTTTTCACTAGTCTAGTGCTATTCAGAGCAGATGATCTGCAAATTATTTATTACTAATCCATAACCTTATCACTAAACATATTATTTAATTTAGCCATTTTTTTTAAAAAAGATTTCTTGATACAGGAAGCAGTAGGCATTAAACTAGTCCACGATCACCCTTGGAGTAGCACTGTAGCATGTAAGTTCTACTTCAAGTATTAGAGATGTTAACGACATAAGGATCTAGAATCAAAGAAACCCTGGAGCCCAATTCATAAAATATTTATAGAACAAAACTCATATATGCCAGGCATGCAATAGGGGTTTCAGTAATATTAACTAATGTAATCACTCCCATATTATGATCCAAGTTTCTAGGTGAGGAAATTGAGGTACAGAGACAAAGGAACTCACCCAAGTTTACCCAACTACTAAGTGACAGAGCTGAGATTTGAACCAATTTGGTCAAAAAGCAGTACTCTTAACCACTATAATATGTACCTCTTCAGTATCTATACATAAGTTTGTTCTGAAAAAATAAGAATTCATTAAAAAGGCCTAGCACAGTGCTACCATACATATTAAGAAGCTAGTAATTATAGGTTAAATAAAAGAAAAAATGGATAATGCAGCTGAAAATCAGAATCCTCAGAGAAGAGGAAGATCAACATTAGAAATACAGACATAAGCATCTTCCTCTAGACATAAAAGTTTAAGGTCTCTAAAAAAAAGGAATTAAAGGACAATTACTAAACATTTGCACTATAAGAAAGGCTCTCACATTTGGAAGATAAGCCAGCAAAGAAAACAGAGTTTTTTAAAAAACTGAAAAATTTTAAGGAAGAAAAAAGTGGGGCAACTGTATCAAAAACTATAAAGAAGAGCAACAAGACCTCTGATTTTACTGATAAGGGAATTATCTAAAGACCTTTAAGCACTAGTATTGAGTAATGTATGCACCAGCTACTTATAAAACAAAAAGAAATAAAAGAATCGTGAGAAAAATTGAAGCAGCAATTATAGATAATTTATTTCAGAAATTTGACAGGGAACAGAATGTATAATGAAGCTTCAATTTCAGCAAGAAACAAAAGAAAACAGATCTTTTTAGAAAAGTAACAGATACAAATTAGTATCTTTTAAATTGCATTTAATACTATAAATCTCTTTTTAGAATCTAAAATGTAAGCATGAAATTGAACTGAGGTATATACTTCAGAATGTTTATACTTCATTATATAATCTGACAAATACATCTTCTAGGAATAGTGAGAAGCCATATAAAAAACCCATCATTATCTAATATTCACTAGCATTATCTAATAACTCATTGGCAATGATGGGAATTGATTATTTTTCTCAGTTCACTGCATGCTGATAGAGTCACAAAGTCTCAGAGATTTTTCTCCTCATTCAAGCACTTCTTGAATTTCTGCACACTCCTATACACAAAGGCTTCATTTAACCGAGTTATCAAGTCTGACTTTTCAAGTAAGAAAACAAATACTGAACTAAAATTCTCCTCCAAAATGATTTATCAAGAATTATACAGACAATTATCAGTTAGAATCAAACACAAAGAGGAAAAGATTGGTTTCAGAATTTATTAGAAATGACAAGACATTTAGAATTTAAGCACTTTTCACATGTTAATATTGACAAGCTTAGAGGAAATAACCAAAAACACAAGCAAATGATCTTCACAGGATTTAATGAAGAAAAAAAAGTGACTTAATAAAAATGAGTTTAGAACAAAAAATATGGTTTTTAAAAAACAAATATGGATAATAATAATTTTTAAGTAAAATTTATACTACAAAGTCTCTTACCAGTGTCTGAAATGTAGGCATGAAGTTGTAATGAGTCATCAGAAGACACATTTGTAAGGTCATCTAAAGACTGGAAGGGAAAAATAGGAAATGAACATTTAAAATTTTATAGAAAAAAAATGTTAACGAATTCTACATCATATACATGTTACCTGTCTTCACCCCATGGAAGCTTTTATTATTTGCTCACTCCCCCCCAACAACAATCCACTCCAATAATCCACTCCAATAACCTACTCCACACTAGGAAAGAAAATGTCAAGATTAAGAAAACATAAAGCAAAGTTATTTAGTAATCAATTTAATACATCAGATTATTTCTTCCTTCATTGCTTGCCCATATAGTGTGACTCACTACTTATCAATTATACTCAATGCTTATCAAGAAAATAAAAACAATGCATAAAAATAAGTAAACATATTCTTAAGCTAGCATTTTAATTTTTCTAAATGTTGATAAATATAACAGCCATCTCTGTATTCTTTAACTTAACATTATGTAAATGTAGACAATTTTAGTTCATTTAGAGTTCATATCTTTAAATGAGAATAGTAACTAATAGAATTCTACATTTATAAGACTGCCTAAACAAGAATTAGCTATTGTCATGATTCTTATTAAATGAAGTGACTCCACAGACTATGATAAATTTTTAATAATTAATTTTCAAAAAAAAAAACCACGGATGAAATGGTAACTGATTGACCCAGAATGAATCTTCTATCACTTTGGTCTGTGAGTTAATTTTTTTTTTAACATATGCATATATACTTATAAGGAAACATAATCATATAATGTAGGCAAACAAGCAGAACAGTATGAGGCTGCTCTCATCAGAAAGGCCTGCTTGGAAGGTTGCCCCTTGATTGGCACTCAAGAACTTGGATTTAGGAAGCTCCCACCCTTCTCTGATATGAGTGAGTCACTGTGCCTAAAAACTATACAAACATTGTGGTTTACGTTAAGCACCTGTTTTTCTTCTATGAGTTTGGAATTTTAGTATGTGCTAGGCAGAGGGTGCCTATGTGACATGCTCCCAATAAAAACCTAGGGAAATAAGTATTGAATGAGCTTCCCTATTTGGCAACATTTCACAGGAGTTGTCACAATCGCTGGGGGGACTAAGCAAGTCATATGTGACTCTCCTGGGAGAGGTCTCTTGTAAGTTTATGCCTGGTTTCCTCTGACCTTTGCCCCATGCACCTTTTTCTTTTGTTGATTTTGCTTTTTATTCTTATACTGTAATAAATCCTAGCCATGAGTATGACTACATGCTGAGCCCCATAAGTCCTCTTGGCAAATCACCAAACCCCCATTTGTCTTGGGGAACCCCCGACACACAGACATTATATGATTCAGACATATTTCACACTTTAAAAACTATATTATCTGAATAAGCTTTTAGAATCCTAATACGATATTATGAATTACTACCAGAAGAGTCATCTAAATGCCTGAATTGCAGCCATTCATATGACATAAAGCCATTCAAATTAAGGAAAGTGCATTCGAAGAAGAAAGCCAAAAAATATGTCTACTAAACACAGAGCATTAAGAGAAGCAAAATATGATAATTCCATACAGATGATACCTAGGACTTCTCTGATCAAGTGCAGTAGATGTATCATTATATTAAATTAGGTCTAGTCCTGGCTCCACCACTGATACCTCAAGACACTTACGAATTAATTTTTCTTTTATCTCAGTTTTCCCAATGGTACAGTTGTGTTAATACCTGCTATACATTTGTCAGTATAAGATGTGAAAGAAAACACTTTGAAAAGAAATAGAATGCATTTATTTTTAACTAGTCATGTAGCTTATAAAACATTTTAATAGATACAGCAGTCCTTTGCTTTATTATCAATTGTAAATGAAGGAAAGAAACTACAGAGAAAATGGGATTCTCTAAAAATTTTAGATTATTCTCTACTGCGACTTCTTCCAATTACAAATTAACATGGGAAATGTAAAACAATCAACTTTCTAAAAAAATTTATTATTAATGGTAACCTTACCTTGTAGGTAATATTTAAAAGTTAAATTCTACTTATTATTTGAAATACGCTAGCATATTTCATGTTATGAAAGCCAGGAGTTGTCAAAAAGTTGTATGTAATTGTATTTTTCACACATTTAAAATAAACAGTAAATATTATTTCCATTAAAGATGAAAAAATTTGATGAAAAAGTCGTCTTAAACATCAATCACAGCTATAATGCACATGTAAATATCAAGTAGACCAAAAAATTATAATTTGTGAAATAATATTAACTACAAAACTACATCTGATTTAGAAATATGTGTTGAACAGTAAAAAAAACAGATTAATAAAAGAATACAAGTGCATTAATGGCATAATGCAATAAAACACAACTGGCAAAGAAATCCTTGAATTAAGATTCTTATAGTCCTTGACTATTACACTAAGACAAAAACTGAAAATTCTCATTTAAATAAGATAATCAATTCAGCAAGCACAACTTAAAATGGCATTGCTGGAAATGCTTATAATTTACCTGCCAATCTCAATTGCAAATGAGTAAAATAGCACACGTTACATATTTTCTTTGCTTAGTATACCAGAATAAACTATCATAATTGATTATAATCTTAAACTACAATGCAGCTATGTATTAAAATTTCTCAATATACCAAAAATAAAAAAATCCAAAAGACTTCAGCTACTTAAAAGTTTGCATTTAATACATTTATGCAAAGAACAAAATACTGAAATTCAATGATTTTTTTTCTATGCAGCAACCGTTCTGGTTTCTATCGCTGTGACAAACGGGAACTCTCTTATTTGAAAAAGCATTTATTCCAGACATGGAACAGAGAAAACCAATGATGAAGAAAACGATGAAGAAAATGAAGACAAAGACAGCAAAGATGATAATGAGGATGATAATGATGAGAAAGAAGACAAGGAAAATAAAGATGAAGATGGAGGAGGGAGGGAGGCAAGGAGGAAGAAGGGCAGAAAGAAGAGAAAGGAGGAAGGAAGGACTGAAAGAAGGAAGGGAGGGAGGGAAGAGAATCTACTAGTATTCAAACGCTTAAACAATCACTACAAATGTGACTCCTAGAAAATTTAAAACAAAGGAAAAGTTTCTTCATATATGAAAACTGGTATATAATGAACTTTATGGCAAATACTTCCTAACACCTCCTTCATGCTTTAAGAGCTACTTCCTTTTTTTAATAAGGCTCTAGAATATAACAAGTAAATGGTAATGATATCAAATGATTTAGGAAAACAGTATTTTTAAGGTTTCAAAAATTTGACATATGACACTGAATGATTTCTTTAGTGTTGTATTAAAAGTTATACTTTGTATAGTAACAGTACATTTACTCAATAAGTTTATTTTAGAAATAACTATAGCAGTACAGGAGACAACATAAGACAATAGACCTTTCAGCCATTTAACTATTACAAAACCTAAAAGAAAAAATAATGCAGGTGAAAAGAAGAACAAAATAAAAACACAAAATCTGGATCAAACCTTTATAGAACATGAATATTTCTTCCTAACAGCATTTTAGGAAATAAGTTAGTCATTGGCAAAGCTGTATATATGAAACTACTTAAATGTTCATTATTTTACACTTTATCCAGAATATATGAAATGACAACATACTACATACTAAAAGCATGTCATTATTAAACCTCTAATCCTAGTAAGATGTAGTAGCATAATTCACTGTAAAACTCTCTAAGCTTAAAACATTTTTACAACTACCTAAATTTTTTTATACAGACTCCAAGAAATATCTACAAGTTTTCAATTTACCCCAACTAGTTTTATATTTCTTTTCTAAATAAAAAAGGAGAAAAAAACTATTCCAAAGTAAACATTTGTGTGTCATTTACGGATTTACTGCCTAATCAAAGAGTTACTTAAAAATACTAGATGTTAGAATCAAAGTTAATGAAGTTCAATTACTTTATCAACTGATAAAGTACATTTACCTGCATTATGCAGGTTTGTCCTAAGCCCATTTTTTAAAAATAAAAATGAAATTTCATTTTTGAGTTCTAACTCACAGACACCTTATATATACATTTAGTATTTCTTTAAAAGCTTAATAACTTCTTATATTATTAAAGGATGATTTGGGGGCTTTTATCATATTTATTTACTTATGTGAGGTTCAGCCTTTCACATTTTTCAAGTGACTTTAATGTTTCAAGTATCCTTAATAGTACTTACCAAATTTATGCTTCCTGTAGGAGACCCATTAAAAGATTCTGTGAGGAGAAAAATTCAAATTAGAATGTTGTAAAGAATGTTTAAAATGGATACTTTATCTAAGGTTCAAACACCAAGAACGAAAGTTACATAAGTCAAGAGATACCAGCAATAAAGAAAAATTGTGGCACATTCCCAAACACTTGATCAATACCTTAGGCCCCATGATTTTTCCAAACCAGGTATATCAGTGAAAATATGTATATACCCACAGCAGGCAAAAAAAAAAAAAAAAAAAAGAAAAGAAAAAAGGTATAATTGATGAATAGGAGAGCAATTATTAAATAATTCTCTTAGTGTCACATTAATCTGTCTGACAGTGTAAGCATAAGAAAATGTCAATGCTGGTTTGTTATTTTTGTCTCATTGCATTAAGAAATACTACAAATAAATTTTTTTCAGTGTGTGAGGGATAAAGAGTTTTATTTTTAATATATTTATTAGGTTGACTTATTCTTGGTAGTAGATTTGGCTCAAAAACATCCAAAGTCGAGGTCCTTAAATTCATATATAACAAATAAACCATTGAACAAATCAATATATAACAAATATTAAAACTGTAAGTGGCATAGTGGCACTATTCACAATTGCCAAGAAAGAGAAATGGAAACAATCCAAATGTCCTTCAACAAATGAGTAGATAAACAAAACGTGGTATATACACACAATGGAATACTATGTGGCAGTAAGAAGGAACGAGGTCATGAAACATGACAACATGGATGAACCCTAAGATAATGCTGAGTGAAATAAGCCAGACACAAAGAGAGATACTGTATGTTACCACGAATGTGAACACTGTGAAAAATGCAAAATAAATATTTTATATTGTAGAATGTAGGGGACCTAGAGATAGACAACAACTAATGAAGGGGGTACGATAATCTAATAAGAACAGATAAGCTATTGAGGGTAATCTCAATGTTATGAGAATGCTCAGGAATGATTATGGTTTGCAAATTTTCTTGGGTTTGGTAGGAACATGTTGGAAGTAATGCAGGTACTTTCGGTTATTTGTTTTTCTTATTCCTTTGTTTGGTCATGGTTTGTTAATTTTCTTGGGGTATGGTAGGATCATGTTGGAAGCAAAATAGTTATTTTAGGATATTTGTTTCTCTTAATCTTTTGATTTGTATTGTTTGAAATTCTGTGTTTTTTGCTGTTTGTTTTTCAATTTTTCGATAAAGTTAAAAAAAGATATACTTACACACAACTCAGAAAGAAAAGTAACACATTTCTAAATACAAAGTTACAAGATTTAAAACACACCCTATTTTAATATCTATTCAACAAATAGACTTTTGTGGCTAACACTTAATAAAAAATCATGATAATAGTAAAAAACAAACAAAAAAACTCCATAAATGACATCATTTAATTAAAACTAGGGGAGGCGGGGCAAGATGGCAGATTGGAGAGCTGTATGTTTTAGTTACTCCTCCAGGAAAGTAGGTAGAAAGCCAGGAACTGTGTGGACTGGACACCGCAGAGCAATCTGACATGGGGCATACTTCATACAACACTCATGAACATGTGGAACTGCTGAGATCAGCGAAATCTGTAAGTTTTTGCGGCCAGGGGACCCCCGCCACCCCCTGCCGGGCTCGGCCCTGTGGGAGGAGGGGCTGTCAGTGCTGGGAACGAGAGGGGAGAACTGCAGTGGCGGCTCTTATCAGAAAATCATTCTACTGATCCAAACTCCAATTATAAACAGACTGAGACCAGACACCAGAGAATCTGAGAGCAGCCAGCCCAGCAGAGAGGAGAAAGGCATAGCAAAAAAATGGCAGGAGGAACCCAGGAATAAAGAGTTCTGGTGAATGTGGAAGGGGGAAGGGCAGAGCTCTGGCCCTGAGGCTCATAATCAAATACCGAAGAAAAACTGATCTCTCTGCCCCCAGGATCTTTACTTAACAGCTCTAATTGCTTTGTCTCTTAGCATTTCAATAACCCATTAGATCTGCAAAGAGGGCTTATTTTCTTTTTTAATCTTTTTTTTTTT
>PVKY010012034.1:0-11741 GCA_004027775.1 Bradypus variegatus | reverse complement strand
GATCTACTAGCCAATGCCATAAGTCTCTGTGAGTCAGATATTTTGACTGGTGATTTGAACCTGTTTTCCACTATGGTAGCAATGCCCACCTTGTCTTTGTTGATTAACTGCTGCCACATGGCTTCTGCTGATAAGATCTGATTTCCCCATTGTGTTTAAAGATTTCAGCTCAGTGACAGCAGTTCCCACAGTAATACCTTACCTACAGAGAAGGGTGACTACAGAGTTCTTCAGGGATTATGGAACTAGTCTCACAAAATTATTCTTCACAGTCCTGGTAAAAGGTGTGTCCTCTGGACATTCCAGGGGTGTGTGAGCAGGTCTGCCATGATAAATCCACTCTAACATTCCAATCTCTATAAGCCTTTGAATCCTCTCCTCTACATTATACCAGAGCAATTCTGGCATTTCAATCTCAGGTAATGTCAGCCACTTTTTGATCCACATTTCAGGCAACCACCCAAACTGTTAATGCCCTTTCTAACCCTTTGAGCTACAACATTGAATATAAATCTCTGCCTAGTGGGACCATATCAGTAAATTCAGCCTGATTCAACTTTATATTCCTTCCACTGTTATCCCACACCCTTAATATACATTCACACACATATTTCCCTGATTTCTCTCTGTATAAGCTGGAAAACTAGTACAGTTCTTATGGACTATTGCATACATCCTCATGGGTCATACTTTGTACCTCACCCTTCAGGGCCTGTTGGGACTTTAGTCTAGTTATAGGTCTTGAAGCAAAGACTGGTGGGGGTGGATCATGCAAACAATTAGAAGTATCCCTCAAGACATTTACCTCAGGACATTCTGTTGCAGTTTTGTCTCATGAGACAGAAGAGTGAGAGCTGCTTCCTCAGGGGAGGTGATTACAGGTTAAGCAGGCACTGAAATGTTCATCTCTTTAGATGGAGGTTGGATGGTAGGCTCCTCAGGCAGGCTGGAAGTTGGATAGCTGTCTCATGGCAGACTGGGTGGGTGGGGGTGTTGTTTCCTCAGGACAGACCACTACAGGTGTATCTAACAAAGACTCAGCAGAATCCAGGGTTCCAGTGTCCTCACTGCCATTATTATCAAGCCATATGCCCCCATCCCAAGTTTCAGGATCTCATTATTTTCCAATCAATGCCTTTACTTTAATAGCAGACAACCTGTGAGGTTGAGATTTTAGTTTACATTGTAAATCTGCTACTCACACAATGAGACTATGGGTCTGGTTTTCAGAAATCTCAAGTGTGCAGCCACAGGAAATAAGATTTTCTTTCAGGGCACACATAGAAACCTTTACATCTGTCATATGGCATTTAAGTTCCATATTTGAAGCCTTCAGCTCATCCCTTTCTTTTATAACTTTATCCAGGGTATCTAAGAGCAACCAGCCAACATCATTGCACCTATTAACTCTGCAAAACTCTGTTAAGGTGTCAAAAACACTGTCACCCAGAGCCTTGCTTCATACAAGAGTATGATTAGGAGACTCAAATGGTGATATTTTGTGTATCTCCATTGCCGACTCATGCCATGGACTGTCAATGCTATCTTGATTATTGGAAATGGAGTCATTAGTGCCTTTGAATCTAATCAGAGTAGAAAAGCAATTCTAAAAATCCATTTTAAAATTCTGTTTCTTTAGAACCACTCCTGGTGCCAAGCTATATTAGTTAGGGTTCTCTAGGGAAACAGAATCAACAAGAGATATCTATAAATATAAGATTTTATAAAAGTGTTTCATGCAACTGTGGGTATGCATGAGTCCACATTCCATAGGACAGGCAGAAAACTGGTTAACTCCAATGGAGATGTTCGATGAACTCCTCAGGCAGTGAACTGGCAACTTCGATGAACGTGTTTGATAAACTCTTCAGGAAATGAACTGGCACTTCAATGAACTCCTCAGGAAACAAACTGGCAACTTTGATGAACTCCCCAGGAAATGCTTTGCTGGTTAGCCGAAGAAGAAATGAAGATCCTCTGTCTCATTAAAAGTCTTCAATTGATTGGTTTAAATCCAGCTGATTGCATTCTCTCATTGTGGAAGACATGCCCTTCATTGAAGTAATCAGTCACAGCTGCAGTCAATTGATTGATGACTTAATAAACCAGCCTTCTGGTTTATTTACCAGCCACAAATGTCCTTGCAGTAGCAGTTAGGCCAGTGCTCGCTTCACCAGTCACCTGGACACCATCACCTGGCCAAGTGACACATGAACCTAACATCAGCTATGTGATTTGCAAATCTTTTCTTCCAGACTTTATACTTTGTCTTTTAATTCCCTTAAAAGTATCTTGCACAGAGAATAAGTTTAAATTTTGATGAAATCCAGTTTACTAATTTTTATTTTAGAGAATATACTTTTCATGTCATATCTAAAACTCATCACCAAAGCCAAGGTTACAGAGATTTTTCCCTACATAATTTTTAATATTATATAGTTTTAATTTTTAGTTTTACATCTATGATTCAATATTAGTTAATTTTCTATAAGGTGTGAGGATAAGATCAAAATTAACATTTTGCAAATGGACTTCAAATTGTTTCAGTGAAATTTGTTGGAGACTATCTTTTTTCCATTGAGTAGACTTTGTATCTTTGTAAAAAAAATGAATTAGCCATATTCTGTGACTATTTCTAGACTTTCTTTTTGATTCAATTATTTATTTGTCTATTCCTTCATCTATATGATACTCTTTTGATTGTAGCTTTATATTTATATGTAGTCTTTTAAAAGGGTAGTGTGATTCCTCCAACTTTATTCTTCTTTTAAAAATTGATCCACTGTTTGTGGTTCCTTTGCATTTCCACATAAATTTTAGGCTTTGTTTGCCTATATTTACAAAAAACTCTATTGATATTTTGATTGAAACTACACTGAATTATATATCAGTTTTGGGAGAATTGACATCTTTATATGTTGAGTGTTCCAATCCATGAACTTGTTATCTCTCTATTTTTTAGGTTTCTATGAATTCTTTCAACAGAATTTTGTAGTTGTAAGCATATAGATATTTTGTTATATTTCTACCTAAGTATTTTGTAGTATTTTTGGAGCTATTGTAAATGTTACTGTCCTTTTAATTTTGATCTCTAGTTGTACATTTCTTGTATGTAGAAATCTGTTCAATTTTTGTCTGTTCACCTTGTAGATTGTGACTTTCCCAAACTGATTTATTAGTTCTAGAGCATTAGGAGGTTTATTTTATTTATTTATTTATTTTGGCATACTTAAAGGATTTTTAACATAGACGGTCATGTCACCTGCGAATAAAGACAGCTTTATTTCTTCTTTTACAAACCATATGCTTTTTATTGCCTTATATCACTGTCCAGAACTTCCAAAATGATATTGTATAGGAGTGGTGAGAGTGAATACCCCCACCCTGTTCCTCATCATAGGGGTATAGCAGGCAGTCTTTCATCATTAAATGTCATAGAAGCTGTAGGTTTTTTTGTAAATGCTGTTTAGCAGGTTCCATCTATTCCTGGTTTTCTGAAGGTTTTTTATTATGAATGGATGTTAAATTTTGTCATATTTGTATGTTCCAGTAGTTTTTCTTCTTTGGGCTGTTAATAAGGTGGATTATATTGATTGACTTTTGAATATTGAATCAGTCTTACATTCCCAGGATTAAGCCTCTATTGCTGGGGTTTCACTTTTCTAATTTTATGTTAAGGAACTTTAAATCTATATTCATGAGGGCTATCGGTTTTGAGTTTCCTTTCGTGTAATATCGTTATCTGACTTTGATATCAGGGTAATTCAGGCCTCATAAAATGAGTTTCAAGTTTTCCCTCCTCTTCTATTTTATGGAAGAGATTATGTAGAATTGGTGTTATTCCTTCTTTAAAAGTTTCCTAGATTTTCCAGTAAATCATCTATGCCTGAAGATTTCTTTTTCAAAAGGTTTCTAAGTATGAATTTAATTTTTAATGGTGATAGGACTATTCAAGTTATCCATTTAATTTGTGGGTTCCAAAAAATTGGTCCACTTTATCCACATTGTCAAATTTATATGTGTAGAGTTACTTGTAGAATACTTTTATTAGTCTTTCAATGTCTATATAATCCGCCATGATAGTCCATCTTTTATTCCTGGTATTGATCATTTGTATCTTTTCTCTGTTTTTATTTTTGTTTGTCATTGTTGCAGTGGAAACCAATGTGCATTCCAGGCAGCCCTCCACCTGTCGCGGTAACCACAGGCCTTAATATATAGCATTGGGAAGTCCACAGGGCCATCTTTCCATTTAAAGACAAAGATGATTGACTCAGTCATTGTCGCAAAGTCTCAGTGTAAGTCATCCAGATCACAAACCCCAAAAATATTACTGGAGATCCAGAGGTTTTCTGAGGCTGAAAAAGAGCTGAAGGAATAGGATGAGAAGAAAGAGGTGCATTTGTGGTCACTGTCTTGACTAATCATTCGACAGGGCATAGAGCAGTAAGTTGGTGCAGACTGAACATTGTTCCTCTAGTTCCAGGATAATTATAAAAATAATATATACTTAGAGGCTTAGAGATAGAATTGTCAGAATTCACCTCAACATAGACATCAGAGATGGGATTGAAAAGGAACTTGTCACCCTGGACCCAGACCAATATCCCAGCAAGATAAAAGGCAAAATTAAGACTAAACTGTAAGTCTTCAGATTCATCATCCACTGCTCTTTTTCTTGTATCACATTGTCCTTCTACTCCTAAAAGTCATAAATAATGGTGGAAGTCCAACATGTTGGTAGTCACTTTACAGCTTTGGAGGCAATTGAGGTCAGTGTCCATTGGTTTTTCTCAAAGGGAAAATAAGGAGATCCTAACTCAAATGATGAAAAATCCTGTTTGTTTTTGGTCCCAGGAAGACTTTCTGAAGCATTGAAGAGGCTGAAGATACTGGTGAGAGATGAATTTCATGAGTTGTAAAAAGTCTTATATAACTTGCAGAGCTCAAGACATTAAATTACTGTTTTATTTGCCAGTGTATGCTTGGAAACATATGTGCATATGTGTATTCCCATAAGCATGCATGTCTTTGTATGTATATTGTGTCCATGTAGTTGTGTGTGTGATACTTGCTCATACTGATATATGCTGGTACCATATCCACATGCATGTTTTACATACAAACCTGTGTATGTGCATGTAAATGTCCTTATAATCATATGAGAGCACATGTGTTGATGTGTATGCATGTATGTTGGTGCATGTATGTGGACTTAACCCACAGTACTTGTCCTCAGAGCTGTAGGTACAGGAAGTGTGGCAGATGCTACCCCTGAGCTTCTTGGCTGACTCCTCAGTCCTCATTAGCATCCACAGTTGTTCCACATACTTCCAATCAATAGACTGTCCCAGTTGGGGGATACCTGCCAATTAGAGGATAATACTCCTGGAGATCAACATGTCTATCTCCACCAGCTCTCAGTTCACTCCAGGGCCAGGAATACTCACCAGAGTCAGCAGGAGGGAATTCGTGAAGTGAAATCAGGCCCACATCTGAAAGGGCTGTCCTGCCAGGCTCCTTATTGATGCCCGTCCTCGCCATCAGGCTCCTGTGCCTGCTACTTTGGTCCTCTGAGAGCCGAGCCGGTTCTGTGGACAGGCTTGGCCACAGACTTCAGCCAGATTGTGTCAAACTTGTCCTGGAACATGCGCCCTTTGACAGACAGAAATGTGACCCTGGTGGTAGCAATTCCTTGCTGTGGGGAACAACTGAGGGGGTATTCCCTCATCCAAGAGGGTCCTTCCTCCCACCATTGCTACTTCTCAAAATATGTTGAATAAATTACCAATTAACTTACTGGATGCATATGGATAATGTAAGCTGAGATAAAAGATTGGGCACTGTTTAAGAATAGGGCTGAGCTCTTTCTGACTTGCATGTTCTCTTTGAGGCCCTGTGAGCTGACTCAGCTAGGGTTAGAAATAAAGTGCAGTGCCATTCAGTTTAACGTTTATTAAGCACCTAGGATGTGTCAAACGTTGTGCTTAACACTTAGGGAGAGCTCCTTCCCTCAAAGAATGTCACAATGTTTGGGTTGATTGACCCAGATTGCTCATTTATTAAATATCACCTTTTTCATGAAGACGTCCTGGCATTCCTTAGATAGAATTTGACACACACTCTTCTGAGCTACTATAGCAATGGCTTTTCTGATTTTACTGCGGCCTTCATGTGTTCAGACTACCAACTTCCTTACCATTCGGAGGTCTCAGGAGCAGGGCTTCAGGAGTTCAACAGAGTCTAAACTCTACAACCTGGTAGAAATAGGTGCTATTTCTTATCACCTAGGAAAGCAGTAAATCCTTAATAAATGGATGAATGGATGGATGGATGGATGGATGGATGGATGGATGGATGGAAGGAAGAAAGAGAAGGCAGGAACTGATCAAAATTGACAAGTGGAAGGAAATCAGTAAGAAATACTTCTGGAGGATCCCCACGGTGCTGGCAGTGAGGATCTGTCCTGGATCCAACCCATAAATTGCCACATTTTATCCCTGGAGCCAGTGTATGTGAAACTAGGAAAGGGTTTTCAAATAAAAATCCTGGAGTTGAGGTTGAAAATAGTCACTGCTATCCTTGCCCCCCTGAAGTCCCAAATATATCAGGGTTATTGCCGGATGGTAACCCCATCCCCACACTCCTGGTTCAGAACTTTTCTGTGGTATAGCCAGGCTGCCCACCTGGCCCCACCGCCCAGCTCTCTTGGGTTTCTGGGGTCACTTTTCTCACCTTCCCCACTCCCCAGGCTCTAGGGCAGAAGGCCTGCCTGTACCACCACATCCTAGAGTGGTTTTGCCCTTTACTCTTGCCAGCCTTATTATCCAAAGTCTGGCCCACTTTCTGTGCCCTATGCCTTCTTTCTGACATAGTTCCCAGAAAGACCAGCCTCGTACCCAGTGTCATGTGATACCGTCTCCTCTCTACTTTCAAAGCTGCCCCCTCCTCCCTCAGCCTTTCTCCTGGGCAGCTTCTCTTTGGCATGCTTCATTCAGAATGGAACTGGAGCTGCTCTTTCCTGTTTGGATGCTTTGTTCGATTGCTTACTTCCTGCAAACATCCCGGTCCAGCCCTTCCTGCTTCTACTTTCCCTTACACGGGGCTTTCTGGACCTGCTGAAACCCAGGTTTCTGGGAAGAAGAACACTGGTAGTCTAGCTGTCTCCCAGCAGGCCCTGTGGAGTGTGACTTCAGGTGGACCCTAAGTGTAGTGGCACCAGGAGCATCCCAGCACCTCTCTGACCATCCTCAGCCCTGCCGAGGGACCTCACTCCAGCAAATAGAACCATGGCCCAGACAAAGCCATTAGACATCACAACAGCATCCATACCCTGCCATGTTCCTGGAATAAAAGGCCCAGCTAAATACCTTTGCAAAACGCTTATTGTGCTGTATCCTGTGCCGCCTTCCCGGCCATCCTCTCACTATCAAATCTTTCTGGGGCCCTTTGTTGTCAAACCAAATATAGCGCTACATTGTCTGGCCTTCCACCCATTCTGGCTGGATAAAGGGGCCGGGTCCCCAGACTGGGGGCGCGCGGCCCCGGACGGCCTTCTCAATGCTATCTCACCGCCACAGCCCACGCCGGGAGCCTGCTGCTCCCCCACCCACCCGCTCTGCTCCCCGGCGGGCGGCTGGGCCATTGATGCAGTGTGTATTCTTTTCCATAGGTTCCCACGAGCATGTCACTAACCATTTCCTGGGCCTTATCACCGGGAGGAAAAATAGGAGCGTCTTTGAAAAGTGGAAACAAAACATCAGGCCCTATTGTTGTGTGACTTCCCCGGCCACAATCTAGGCTCTCCATCGCCCGACACGCAGAGACTACAAACACGGCCTAATACAGATACTCCAATCGGCAATTTGACCAGGACATTTATTGTTCTGTATCTGCAATCTCTGCTCCGTGTGTTTGTGGCTTTTAAATCATCCTTTTCATTTATTTCTCTTGGCTCTAGCGAGTCAAAAGCCTCTGACTGCCGACTGCCACCGTCACTGGGAAAGGCAAGTGAGTCGATTTGCAAACTTTGATGTGCCGGCTTGCTCTCTCAGCTCAGGAAGTCACGTCACGCAGGTGGCCTTGCTTCCCTGGCTCGCTCTGTCCTTGTTCTCGTTCCTCCTCTTTGCCCCTGTCTTCTTCTCTTCCTTCTTCTGTTTTTATCCTTTCTTCAATTCAGTCTTGGTATCTCTTTGCTTCATTGTCAACTCTCACTGTATACCTAAATGATCAGTTAGAAGTGGAGCTTCTGGTTAATTTCTTAGGAATGAACAAAGGGGAAGTCAGGATTTGATTAAATATTGCTCCTTAGAGATGCACACAATTCCAGAGTATTGGATCTGAGGAAACTTCAGAAATGAACTAATCCAAGCCCTCATTTTAACGGGGAAGAAGCCGCAGAGACTCTGAGAGTGAAGTGACTGCCACCCAGTGAGTTGGTGGTGACCAGGGCTAGACGTGAGGTCACCCCAGTGCCTGACCATTTCCAGGAGGTGCTATGTCCCAGCAGGATCACAGGGTCCCCCTGAGAATCTTGGAGGCATGTCCCTATGTTAGGTGTCTATTTGAGGTGTGTGCTTAAAATTAATGTCAGTCATTTCCCATTTTAGAGACATCTGAGGATCATTTCCTAGCAGTAGAAAAAGTGGCTGAGAGCAGACTTTGGATTCAGAAAACCCAGGATAGAATCTTGGCCCTGTCACTGATCAGCTGTGTGACTTTGGGCAAGTTTCCTAACCCCTCTGTGCCTCAAATTCCTCATTTGTAAAATGGACACAAAAGTAGAACCTGCCTGAGAGGGTCTTTGTGACGATTAAATGAGTTAATTCCAGTATAGTGCCTGCCACATAGTGAGCACTGTATAAATGTTAGCTATTAACAGATTCCTGGAAAGAAGCCTGTGTTAAAATGATCAGCCCATTTTTATATCAACCACACTCCCATTTTGATGTCTTGTAAGCATGGACTTCTCATAGTTTTTCTTATAGTAGGGTTCTTTCAGATGTGTGCTTTAATTGATGCCTGAAGTTAGGGCCCCTCCTCTCCATCGCAGCAGCACCCTGCTTCCACTCAATAAACACTTTTATTCTTTCAGCAGTATACACTGAGCACATATTCTATGCCAGACCCCATGGGAAGTCCTTTTCCCTGTGGTGCTTGTGGTCAAGCTGGAGAGACAAGATTAAACAAACACACACATCAATATACAACTATAAATTGAGACATAAAGGAAAAGTATAGGCCTTGATTAGAAATGTTATCAGGGGGCCAAATCTCTACTGGGAGTTTAAGGAAGCCATCTATGAAGGAGTGACATTTGGGATGAGTTCTAAAAGGATGGCAGAAGGCAGCCTGACCTGTGGCAAGAGGGCACTCCTGGCAGAGGCTAGATGGGGCACCTTTGGAGAGCTGATCGGGAAGGAAGGCCAGCATGGCTGACACAGAGAGGAGGGGGCAGGCAGGGAGGACAGCAGAGGATGCACAACCACTCAAGGCCACACATGAGTTTGAGTGTTTCCCCCTTAAGGGCAGTATGAAGTCTCTAAAAGGCTCTGAGTAAATGCTTTTGGCTGCTGGGTAGAGAATGGAATGGAGTGGGGGCAATTCGGAGTATAGTAAAGCAGCACAACCCAGGTAAGACAGAATAGGAGCTTAGACCAGATTGATGGGTGTAGAATTGGAGGCAAAAACTCAAGGGATATATTGGAGTAGAATTTCTAGAACTTGGTGATGATTAGACTATGGCGGGGAGTAGGGAGATCAGTCGAGTATGATGCTCATGCTTCTGACATGAGTATCTGGGCTTAGGAAGGCATAATTTACAGAGCAGGAGATGTCTGGAGGAAGCTCTGGGTATCAAGAGCTTGAGTTGTGTTTGAAATGCCAAGCAGGCAGTCTGATGCTTGGAGCTGGTCTTCTGAGTAGAGGTCCTGGCGGGATATGTACATTTGGGAGTGGTGGGCGGCCTGCTCTGAGTTCCCTGCACCTTGAGCTCCTGAATCTATAGTGTACCATCTTGAATGGAGACTGTTCCAGGGGTGGGTGGGAATCCTACCTGGGTTTAACCCAATCCAACCACTGGGACCTCCTCCAAGTCTACTGCCCCCTCACCCCCAAAGCTTACTTTTTGGGAGACTGGCCTTCTTCCTTCTACCCAGTCTCCCTCATGGCAGTGACCTAAGGTGCTGACCCAGCCAGCTTTGGTGCACCTTAGTCTACAGAGCTCAGAGTCCCATTACGGCAGAGAGAGGGAGAAAAGGAAGGCACTGCCTATGAGGGTTTGGGGTCCAGTTTCATGGCTTTTCTTTGGGTATGGTAGTTCAGCCAACATAGATATAAACCCAAGATTCCTCTACCAGGCCAGAAGAGGACATGTTCCCCTTAGTATTTAGATTCCTCTTACCACACCCTCTATGACTAGAGACCTAAAGTTTTGACAGCATCTGTGCAATGTACCCCTCACCCCTGGCCAGTCAAACATAATCACAATCTCCAGAACGGTCCTTAGCCCTATTATACTTCTGTAGAATTCTGATTTATCCCCAGTTATTCTTTATTGTTAATATTTGCTTACACATCTGCCTTCCTGGCTAAACTGTGGGCATGAGAAAGCAAGGATCAGCTTTGATTTATTGTTGTTATCTTTAGTGCCTTACAAATGCCTGGCACATAGTACGTGCTCAAGAAATAATCTGTGAAATGAGTGAACATATTTAATTGTGTCTTTTTTGCCAAAGTCTAAGCAGGTGAGAACTTTTGCATGGTGTTGGGACTGTTTGCCCATAACCTGCATGGGGTGGCACACTGATTCCGTTACCTCCCGTGAAGGGCTCTAAAACACAACTGAGACAGAATAAATGTCTGGCTGTTCTGTTTTGACTGGTGACAAGAGTTGCAAGTTGATTAATACATTTAAAGTGGTGATCAATTTGTCTTATTCACATCCTCTTATACTGATTGTAATGAGTAGATCTTTTAACATAATGAAAACTGCATATTTCACTCAAATTCACAGTTTTGCATTCCAGAAGAGATGAAATGCTTTTTTTTTTAATTTAACGTTAAAATGAGGTGTAAGCTCTTGTCTTGGGAAGCTAGGGAAGGTGACAGAGAGCCTCCCTTATTGAAGATCAGAGCTGTGGCTCCTCTCTAAGAACATTCAAATTTGACTATGAATATTGGTTCCCAGAAATGTGGAATTGGAAAGGTAACCTTTTCAGTCACCTTGACAATCTCTTGCCGAGTTTATGAGTGGTGTATATAAATCATTCCCGACTTATGGTCATCTAGCTTTGACTTTAGTATTCTCCAATGATGGAAAGCTCACCTTCATTTATTTTGTCTTACAAAGACTCCAAATGTAAAAATATTTCTTACATTAGCCCCAAATCAACCTCACGGTCATTGCTATTTCTGTGGACTTTCTTCTCTTCCTCTTTCTCCCTCCCTCTTCCTTTTCTAACTTATGAGTTTTCCCTAAAAATTTTTAATATCTTAATATTTCCCTACAGTTTTGCAAAGGCTTAGAGTTTCCATTGTGCCTTTCACACGGCCTTGCAGAGTTGGGTGAAGGGTTTCCTGTTGGCCTCTCTGCTGACGCCCTTTCTCCTGCAGCTGCCCATCCTAACTGACAAGACCTGTCTGATGCACACACCTTCCTGCCTCATTCGCTGCTGGTCACCAGCACCCAGCCCTGCACCCGGCACACAGAGGACTCAGTCAACGGCTGCCGAATGAATACA
>PVKY010012033.1:0-11719 GCA_004027775.1 Bradypus variegatus | reverse complement strand
TACCCTATCTTCCCATGATTCAGAATGATCTACAGTTCCTTCCTCAAGCCTTGGTTCCTCTGCCTAAAATTCCCTATTACACATATCTCCCATTTCATAGTAGATAGAGCAGTTCCTTTAAAATATAAGCCAGTTCATGTCACACCTCTACTACTCCCCCATCAGTTCACATCCTACCCTGAGCCAAAGATAAAGTCCCAACAATGGCCAACAAAGCCTTCCAGGATCTGGTTTCCTACTACCTCTCTGATCTCATCTTCCTCCCCTTACCTCCTCTCACCCACTTTAAGCATTCTAGCCACTTTGCTAATCCCCTAACATACCAGTCATGCTCTGGCTTCCCACTTTTTGTCCCTATGCCAGGTACACTTTTCCCTAAGCCATCTGAAGGCTCACTCTCCACTTCCTTTATATTTCTGCTCACCCAAAGGTCACTTTATCAGTAAGGCCTTCCCTGCTAACCTATAAAAATAGCAAGCCTCTTGGCTTCCCACCAAGTACTTCCTATTCCCTTCGCATTGTTTTCTTTACATTGTTGTTATCAGCAATCATCACATGTGCTGGTTTGGATACATTTTGTCCCCCAAAAGCCATGTTCCTTAATGCAATCTTGTGAGGGCAGACATTAATCTTTTGATTAAGTGTTTCCATGGAGTTGTGACTCAATCAACTGTAGACAAGGCCTTTGATTAAATTATTTCCACAGAGATATGGACCCTACCTATTCAAGGTGGGTCTTAATTAAATCACTGGAGTCCTATAAGACAGCACACAGACAGAAGGAGCTCAGAACAGCTAAGAGAAGACAAAATGCCCTAAGAGTGCTGAGAGACACATTTTGGAGAGAAGCTAAGAGCTGAAACAGTCCCAGATGTTTGCTGACACTGATGCTTGGAGACATTTGGAGATGTGGACAGAAGGAACTTTGGAGATGCTTAGCTAAGAGGTGAAGTCCAGAGTTTGCCTCAGAGAAACTAAGAGAGATGCTTAGAAAGGAACACCCTGGGAGAAAAAAGCAAGGATGCACAGGAGCTGAGAGAGAGAGAAATTGAGAGAGACATTTTGGAGAAAGCCATTTTTAAATGCAACCTGGGAGCAAAAGATCAGCAGACCCCAGCCACCTGCCTTCCCAGCTGATAGAGGTGTTCTGGATGCCATCAGCTGTACTTCAGTGAAGGTATCCTCTTGTTGATGCCTTAGTCTGGACACTTCTATGAATATAGAACTGTAAATCTGTAGCCAAAAAAACTTTCTTTATAAAAGCCAATCTATTTCTGCTATTTTGCATAACCGTATCATTAGCGAACTGGAATATCATATTATGCATTATGTACTTATTTATTGCCTACTTACCCTCTAGAAAGCAAAATTCATAAGAGGAAGGACTTTGTCTACCTTTTTCATTGCTTTATTCCCAACAGTTAGAACAGTGCCTGTCACAAAGTAGCTGCTCAATAAATATTTGTAGAAAGAATAAATAAACGAATTTCCCTGGAACTATCATTGTGAAAGCAACTAATTCAAACCTTACTAAGCCTCAACTTGGTAGGTATAAAAGTGAAATAACTCCTGGGTATATTTTGAAGGTCAAGCCTAGATAATTTGCTAACAGGTTGGATATGGAGTATGAGAGAAAAAGAAGAATCAAGAATGACGATAGGCCAGTGTATCTTCTCTGGCCACAAGGGAATGAAGCTAGTAATCAATAACAGGGATAACTGGAAAATTCACAAATATGTGTAAATTAAACAACACACTCTTAAATAACCACTGGATCAAAGAAGAATCACAAGAGAAATTAGGAAATATCTTGAAAATACAACATATCAAAAGTTATGAGATGCAGCAAAGGCAATGCTGAGAGGAAATTTACAGCTCTAAATACTTACATCAAAAAAGAATAAAGATCTCAAATCAGAGACCTAACCTCACAGCTTGAAGATGTAGAAAAAGAAGAGCAAAGTAAACCAAAGTAATCAGAAGGAAGGAAATAACAAAGCTTAGAGTGGAGATAAATGCAACAGAGAATTAAAAAAAAAATAAGAGACAATCAACAACTAACAGTTAGTTCTTTGTAAACTTTGTTACAAAGTCTTTGTTACTAGACTGACAAAAAAAGAGAGGGCACAAATAACTAAAATTAGAAATGAAGCGGGGACATTACTACTGACCCCACAGAAATAAAAAGGATCATAGAGGCTACTATGAACAACTGTGCACCAACAAATTAGACAACCTAGATGAAATGGACAAATTCCTAGGAATGTACAAATGACCTGCACTGAGTCAAGAAGAATTAGATCTCAACAGACCAGTAACAAGTAAAAGAATTTGATCAGTAATCAAAAACCTCCTATCAAAGAAAAGCCCAAGGCCAAATGACTTCACAGATGGATTTTACCAAACATTCCAAGAAGAGTAACACCAATACTACTCAAACTTTTCCAAAAAAATTGAAGACAAGAGAACATACCCAAACTCATTCTATATCTAACCAGAGAAAGATACCACAGGAAAAGAAAATTACTACCAATATCAGATATATACATGCAAAAATCCTCAACAAAATACTAGAAAATCAAATCCAACAGCACATTAAAAGAAGTATACCCCATGACCAAGTGGGATTTATCCCAGGAATACAAGGGTAGTGCAATATAAGAAAATCAATGTAATAACTACATTCATACAATGAAGGGGAAAAAACACATGATCACCTCAATTGATGCAGAAAAGGCATCTGGCAAAATCCAGCATCCCTTATTGATAAGAACACTTAGAAAACTAGAAATAGTTAACATCATACTCAATGGCAAAAGACTGAAATCTTTTCTTATAAGATCAAGAACAAGACAAGGATGCCCACTGCCACCACTGTTACTCAACATTGTACTAGAAGTTATAGCCAGAGCAGTTAGGCAAGAAAGAGAAATAAAAGGCGTCCAAATCAGAAAAGAAGAAATAACACTTTCCCTATTTGCAGATGGCATAATCCCATATACAGAAAATCCCAAAAAGTCTACAACAAAGCTACTAGTGCTAATAAGAAAATTCAGCCACATGGTGCGATACAAGATCAACACACAAAAATCAATAGTGTTCACACTAGTGATAAACAATCTGAAGAGGAAATTAAGAAAAAAACTTCCATTTAAAAATAGCAGTTAAAAGAAGTATATAGGAAAAGGACTTGTACACAGAAAACTATAAGACATTACTAAAAGAAATTAAAGAACACTGAAATAAATGGAAGGACATACCATTGCTATGGACTGGAAGACTAAATATTGTCAATATGTCAATTCTACCCAGAGCAATTTACAGATTCAACACAATCCCAATCAAAATTCCAATAGCCTACTTTGCAGAAATGGAAAAGTTAATCATCAAATTTATATGGAAGAGTAAAGGGTCCTGAATGGGCCAAAGCCATCTTTAAAAAGAAGAACAAAATTTGGAAGAATCACATTTCCAGATTTTAAAACTTACTACAAAGTTACAGTGGTCAAAACAGTATGGTACTGAAACAAGGACAGATTTATGGACCAATGGAATAGAACTGAGAGCTCAGAAATGGACCCTTACATCTAGGACCAGGTGACCGTTTTTTATGACCAACTGATTTTTTTACAAGGGTGCCAAGTCCACTCAATTGGGAAAGAATGGACTTTTCAACAAATGGTGCTGGGAAAACTGGGTCTTCATAATCAAAAGAATGATGGTGGGTCCCCACCTCACACCATATAAAAAATTAACTCAAAATGGATCAGAGACCTAAATATAAGAACTAGGACTACAAAACTCCAGAATAAAACATAGGGAAATACATTCATGACCCTGTGTTAGGCAATGATTTCTTAGTCTTTATACCCAAAGCACAAGCACAAAAAGAAAAGAAATTGATAAATGGATCTCTTTAAAATTAAAAAGTTTGTGCAACAAAGGACTTTATCATGAAAGTAAAACAACAACCTACACATTGGGAGAAAATATTCGAAATTACATATCTGATAAGGATCTAATAAGGATCCAGAATATATAAAGAAATCCTATAATTCAACAATAAAAAGACAACCCAATTATAAAATGAGCTAAAGACTTAAATAGACACTTCTCCAAAGAAGATAAACAGATGGCCAAAAGGCACATGAAAGATGCTCAATTATTAGCTATTAAGGAAATGCTAATCAAAACTAAAAGAGATACCATTTCAAACCCACTAGAATAGCTACTATCGGAAAAACAAAAAATAAGTGTTGGAGAGGGCATGGATGAAAATGAATACTTGATCATTGGCAGTAGGAATGTAAAGCAGGGACTTGAGCAGATATTTGCACACCAATGTTCATAGCAACATTGTTCACAATTGCCAGAAGATGAAAGCAATCCCAGTGTCCAACAACAGATGAATTGATAAGCAAAATTTAGCACATACAGCCAATGGAATATTATTCAGCTGTGAAAATGAACTAAGTTCTGATACATGCAACAACATGGGTGAACCTTGAAGAAATAAGCCAGACACAAAAAGACAAACATTGTATGTTTTCACTATTATGATATAATTGGAACATGCAAATTCATAGGATCAGAAACTAGGATACAGCTTACCGGGGGTGAGGTAGGGAATGGGGATTTAATTCCTAATTGGTGCAGAGTTTCTATTTAGGGTTCTGGAAATGTTTGGTAATGCATAGTGGTGATGGTAACACAATGTTGTGAATGTAATTAACACCACTGAATTATATTTCTGAATGTGTTTTAAAGAGGAAACTTCAGGTGGCATACATGTTGCTAGAATAAATGTTAAAAATAAACAAGCAGTAACCATGGGACTGTACAACACAGTAAACCACATTGTGAACTATGGACTATGGTTAATATTACAATTATAATATTTTCTCATCAATTGTAACAAAGGCACCATACTAATGCAAAATGTTAAAAATGAGGGTGGGTGTATGGAACTCTTTTTTTTCATGATCTTTCTATAAACCTATAACTTCTATTATAATAATAAAAAATAATAACTATAGGTTTTTTGACCTGTGCATCTAGAAGAATGGAGTCATTTTCATTGAGAAGAGGAGCCCCACAGTGGTGAGAGGAGGCACCAAGAGAACGGTCTGGGATATATTAAGTGAGAGGTGCAAGTTTGACATCAAGATAAAGATTCATCTGAACTCTCATGCCTGTCTATATATAAATTTTCAAGTTTAATTATTTTTCGCATTTACTTGTACACTGTCTGATACCCTAACCAATTAGCACGTACATCTGGATCAGTTTCTATTTAGATGGTAGAGAGCATCTGATTGATGCGGTGGGAGCACTGGAGGATGGAAACAGACCACTAAAACCATGGCTCTACCTGCACTGCTTTATCAACACTTGCCCTTCTTGAGATAAGGATGGAATTTCAATACTGTGTTGAATTAGCCTATGTAACTCACAACCATCTTTTAAGGTAAGCATTATTTACCCATGTTATAAATAGATGGAAAGATTTAAAAACTTGCCCAAACTAACACAACTAGTAAGTGGCAATGTATGGATTCAAATTCATTTTTATGACGTCAGAGTCCTTGCTCCTTCCCACTGTACAATGGTGCACCCCACCCCCTTCCGAGGATGTGGACTTGGTATTGGGTGCCTGGTCATCCCTAACTTAATGCTCCTTGTCTGCAGTCCAGGCATCTTGCAGACTATGTAAACAGCCAGTTACAATGCAGTGTGAGCAACAGGTCTCTGGATGGTGTCACTGTCTGGTCTTTTTCTGAATAGGGTTTATACATATAATAATACAATGAATACAAATTAAAACAAAGTCAAAAGGATAGTTTCTCAAGCTGGAGATCCAGTCCAGACACCCAGGCAAAGCATCCCATAGTGATGATGGTATAATTGAATGTTCTTAGCGTGGATGTCAGCATAGGTGGAGGGCTGGGGGACAATCTGGGCAAAACTCATCTTCTCCAGGGTCCAGTTTGAGTTACTACGATGGTCAGAAACTTCCACAAGACTTTAAGCTCTGCTAGTAGTGACCTGCACCTCCGAAACCCTCACAGGGCCTAGCAAAATGTGTGGCGCACAGTGGGGGACTCAGTGAAGACTCACAGCACTGAGTCACGGTCCCTGTGTCACCATGGGCATGCTTAGCTCCCACTAACATTTCCTGAAAATCCACTGCCAGAAAATACACTCAAATGGTCACCTAGCCAAGCTCCACTAAGAGGAAGCTTGCCACTCTCCCTACATTTGGAATGGGAACAGAAGACTGGAAGAACATCCCCAAACAACAGGCCAATTTTTCGTGAAGAAGAAATACTTTGGCTTGTCTCCTTCCTGTTTGCTTCCCATTTCACTTTCTTCCAAAGGACACCTGAAAGGCTCAGTCACAATGTACAGAGAAAAGCTCCCTTCTAATAAGCCTTTTCTCCCTGCAACCCAGGGAGACTTGACTGACTGCCATTATAACACCAAAAATGCCCTTCCTTCTCCTTTGAGACACTGAGTTTCCTGCAGCTTGAGAGCAGGAAGCTACCTTATTATTTTTTTTTTTAATCCCTAGAAGAGTGTCAGGGATAAATAAGAGTTGCTTAGTGGGTTTGCTCTGAATAAAGTAGAGGATCTCACAGCACTTTATAGACCATCTTACAGTTACTCTTACACTCACACATTTATTCATTTAGCTCATATTGAGCATCTACTGTGTGCCACGTGTGGTGCTGGGTGAACAAAGGGAATTAAGACCGATGGGTTTTCTATGCTCATTAACTTTAGGAACTTCACACGCCTTGTGGATTCTCCCCCCCCCCACTCCAACTACTGCTTAGGAGACACTGTTGGGCAATTTTCATGGTCACTGTCCTTTGCCTTTTCTGAAAGTGCTGAGGGGGTACTTTGTTCATGGCCTTCTTGACAGAGTCTTTGACATATTTGGCTTCATCTGTAGCCAGCTCACTAAAAGAAATGAGAAATCAATGATGGTGAAGAAAGGAGAAGAGGGTCTGGGAGAACATGACCACTTGCTCAAAAAATGTGTATTTCTTCCCCATGAGCCTTCTGTTGAGAAAGGCTGGACAAATCTATAAGTTTGTAGAATTCCAGCATTGCCTATAAATAATCTGATTCTTAGTAGCAACAGCTACTAGTTTTCTTGTCTCCTGCAAGCCTCAGATAGGACAGAGAAGAGTGCAGAGAGGGAAAATTGATGCCCAGAGTCTAGAGCCAAGGCTATTATAAGTAGATTAACGACAATGACAACAGCTTAGAGATGGGAAGTGATATGGTCGGGAAGAACAAGTGAGTTGCAGTGCTGAATCTGATCCTCCTCAAATTAGAAAAGGTGAGGTAGGAAATTGGACAACTTTGGAAGAGCTGTGACTAGACTAAAAAAACACACACACACACAAACAGCAGGTACACGCTGGAAAATTACTCTTACGCACAAGGAAATCTGATTAGATTGAAAAGTATTTCCTGGTGTTTGTCAGATTCCCTTAAAATGAGTTGGAGTAATGAAGAATGGTACAATTCACCCAGATAATTAAATTTCCCACTTCCCAATCAGTACTCACTGCACTCCATTTGAACTGACTTAATAACTAGGAAAACATTTGAGGATAATACGTATTCACTGTAATCGACAGTAATTTACCTGCCTCTATTAGAATGGGAGCTTCCAGGGGCAACTCTTCCCTGTTGAATTCTCACCAACTAGCATAACTCCTGGCACAGGAGTGGTTACTTTTATATTTAGTTAAAAAACGGTGGAAGGGGGACATGCAAGATTACTGTTTCCCATTTCAAAAGTTGGAATGAATGGCTAAACAGCTTTATCATAGAATGAAATGCTCCCAGCAAGATCATTTGAGCAGGAGATCATTTTGAGCAATAGCTGCCACTAAGAGCCGTGCCTTGCACATCTCCAGGGAACGCCACTCACTCGAATTTTGGTGTGAGCGCCATCCCCAGCGTTATGCAGTGCACGGGCTGAACAAGCAAATACGGCGGGTTATTGAAGAATTCTCTACAGTCTAGTGCGGTGGACGGGAGCCGTGGGTCTTGTTACCTCTTTCAGGAGCTGGACAGAAGTTTGTATTACAGGCTTGGACCACCGGGGGCTTCTGCTGGAGCTGGCAGCTCGAGGACGGCTGGCCCTGCTGAACGCAGTGCACCGACCGGGTCTGCACCCCTCCTCCGCAGGTCACCGTGCACTGCGGGCAGGGAGAAGAGGGAGGGGTCAGCGCTCAGCTTGGCGGGGTCCTTCCTGGTGTCGATGGCGGCAAAAAAGAAGAAATCCCCAAGTTTCATGACATTGCCAAGCTGGCCCAGGGGGTTGTCCTGGGGCAGGCACATGTGCTCACGGCCCACCGAGACCACCCTAACATGTGTGACCCATATGATCTGATTACATGGGTCTAGGGCAAATGCTCTTCAGCTACCCCGGTTAAGTGGCACAAAAAGAAACACAGAAGCTGCCGTAAGAATGCAGAAACAAATACAGACACATCGAGGCAATTAATCACAGAATTTAAAGAATTCCAGACAATCTCTGCAGATGTGAGGGGGGTAGTTAAAAACCAGAGCAGAAAATGGAATGATAATCGGATACGGCTCTGGAATGGTACTCTAGGTGACTAGGCAAGTTCTGAGTTAGCAGGATAATGGTGGTTCCTGAAAGCCAGTGATTTCACTAATCAATTGAAAGGAGGGAAAAAAAAAAGGAAAGAAAGAAAATAAAAAGGGATAACCAAGGATTCTCAACTTGTCAACTTATTTTTTTTCCAGATACACATATGAAATGTTAATAAAAAGATATTTTTTAACAAAAAATATTAACAAAGAAATATTATCAGGGAAAAAGGCAGCTCTAAAAATTGATTTTGTTTTTTGCTTTAAAAAACTCACTACCTTATCATTATTTTTTTTCCTTATTTTATTGCAGACAGGTGAAGACTTCGTCTTAGACAAGCATCACTGTATGGACTGGTATTGAGGAGGAAAAAATATGTTGGAATAGAAAGAGCATGAGTTTTGGAACTAGCCTGGCATTCAAAATAGACCTGTATGACTGCCATCAAATCATCTAAACTAGGGGCTAGCAAACCTCTACCAGAAAGGGCTGGATGGTAAATCTTTTCTGCATTATGGGCCATAGGTCTGAAGCAACTACTCAACTCTGCCTTTAAAGCACAAAAGTAGGCACAGATGATAGGCAAATCAATGGGCATGGTTGTGTTCCAATTAAACTTTATTTACAAAAAACACAGGGGTGGGGGGAGCAGATTAGGCCTGTTGGTAATTGTTTCCTGACTGCTGATCTAAAGAATCTTATACGAATTAATTTTTAAACCTGTTAAATAAGTAAAATAATTTTAAAAAAATTTAAAAAGAAATCCATAGCAATATGGATTAGTTCATTGCTTAGCCAGTTAGATATACTCAATCATTCTAATTTCCTTTCCTTTCCTTAATCCCAAAGATCCCTCCAAATACATATATATACACACACACACAACATATATGTATATATATAAATACATATATGTGTATATATAAATACACATATATACATATTTATATATTTGTGCTCACACCCTATCCCCTCACCCCCAGTGCTTGATGGTAAAATGGGGAGCACTTCTCAAGTCAGTCAGTCCTTTGAAAATCTGTGCAACACCTGTTGGCTGGAATGCTTCAAGGACCAAGACACACCTTTGGAGTCCTCAGGACATATTGTCCTCTTAGGCTTCACAACATATCCCAATCCTAGCCAATAAGACTCAAACTAACATGACTAAAGTTTCATCCAAGTCGTCTGAGAGAAAGGATGCCTCTAACATCTGAGCTTAAAAGCTGGGTGTCCTTGGCTGAATTATTCAACTCTGAGCCTCACCTATCTCATTTATAAAGTAGGAACCATAATATCTTCTGATATGATTGTATCAAGGATTAAGTGAGAGGACAGAGGATGCATGTAATGGCTTGACAAATGTTAGATGTCATTACATTATACAGAAACATGCCATAAGAGCCAAATGAGTAATGACTGTGAGTAGCATTTCTAAAATATAGAAGACCATTGTGATTCTAGTAGCAACAGCAGCCAACATCAGCACTCTGACAGACAGAGCTGGTGCTAAGTGCTCAATGTTCATTAGTTCATTTATCCATAGGGAAAAAAACCCCAGCTCTAGAAGATATTATCATCCCAGTCTTCTAGATGTAACCTGCCCAGGGCCATACAGGTGGTGGAGCTGGAAAAAGAATGCAAGCCATTCTGCCTCCAGAACTTGGCCTCTTTGTTTCTTACATTTGATCAGGTCTCTAAGAACAACCTTGGATGGACTGCTTCCAATTCTGAATCTTACTTAAATTTAAATCTCCAAAGTGTGCATGTACCCACCTGTTGCCATGGTGATGAATACCATCCAGCTGCCAGATTGTACATAGGACCAGTGGGACAAGCCCCTTGGTGGCAGGTTTCTTCCAAGTTCAGGTTTGGTTTCTTAATATTGCAGCATTTATGCTCTGGGAAAGTGATCAGATTTCCCTGGAAGACTTTCTCGCTGCATTTCATTTCCCTCTTCCTCACACCTAGACCACAGGTTGCAGAACACTGGAGGCCAAGAAAGGAGCTGTAAGTGTGCAGAGCTCCACAGTTAAACCCACCGAGCAAATGTGTCCTGACAAAAGCTTGTACGTGAAATTCAAGGGATGGGATTATAGAAGGTCATCCACAGCCCACATGGACCTTAAAGAAGCAGCAGCCAGCTGCCTCATGCTACAGTCCAGAGAACTGCAGTGACTTTCTCAAAGTCAGAGAGCTTGTTGACACTAAGGAACAAAAAGGGACCACTGGCCAGCAGTCACTATGACACACCATATGGAAGGATGTGAAAGGTTGGCAGTAGGCTGAGAGTCAGGGTCTTCAGGTTTGGAGTTCGTCACTTGTGGGCTTAGGTCTACCTGAAGATTCTCTGAGGCCAGTGTCAAGGAGGCAAGGCACAGAGCAAAGGAGTAGAGGAAGCTGAGTGGAAAGGACAGAGTGACTGCTAACTTCCTCTTTCTCCTACTCCATACATAATTGGCCTTTATTTTTACCCAGCCTCTCCCATGACTGACATATAACCTAATGCTGCATTATGGCAGAAAAGAAAAGAGAAGGATAGGGGCTGTTGAGATAAGGAGGAGAAAAAAATGTTTTTGTTTTAATTGTTTTAAACAGTATTGTGGGATGATGTCCAGGACTTGCAATCAAGTGAATAAATCAGTAAAAATTGGCATGAGCATAAATATTATGAAAAATACAGGATGACACTGAGCTTCTCACTTCAGATAACGCTATGAGGGAGATACCACTGTTAGCTCCATTGTATGGATGACATAAGTTGAAGCTTAGCCACATCCAGTGGCTTGCCTAAAGGCATTCAGATAGTCAGTGCTGAATGCTGTATTAAGGCAGGTAAGTCAGAGTCAAGCTCAAGCCTTCAGCTGTTAGAGAAAAAGGATAAGAAGAGAGGTGGACATAATTGCCATGTCTTATCATTTAGACAGAAAGAAAGGGCATTCATGGACTAGAACTAGCAGCTATTGGAGTAGAAGTCCTTCCTCTATTGGATCTCCCGTGCCCCTTATGAACTTTTCCTGCTTCTTAGCATCTGTCTTCCTCTTCAGACTGTGAACTCCTTATGGGCAAAGACCTCATCTCATG
>PVKY010012032.1:0-11722 GCA_004027775.1 Bradypus variegatus | reverse complement strand
GCCAGCAGCGGCACATCTCGCCCCACCATCAGGCACCCCGACAAACCTCTTGGCTGTCAAGGATTCGATATATCTTTTAAGCATTTGTTGGGTATTTTAAAATTTACATCCCCAAGGTAGAAAAGGAAGATTCAGGCTGAATCTACAATGTTCTGAGAAATCTCAGGGAATATCCACCCAAGACAGCGGGAGGGAAGCCTGGAGAGCCTTGGCTCAAAGGTCCTTTCTTCTCCCAGGAGGGAAACCAGAGAGAGCAGCGAAAGCGGACAGGCAGAGAAGCAGCCCGAGAGAGGCAGCTCACTTCACTGAGCCTCTACTTGTGCTCAGCTCACTGCTGACGCTTGCGTTTGTTCCATCCAAGCACAGAAACACAAGTGGGGGGCAGGCGGAACCCAAAGAAGAGCAAAAGGCTAGCAGCCGGGAATGTCAGAAATTAGGAAAGGTGGCAAGAGGGAAGAAGAAGATGGGGGAGTCGTGACTCATCAGCTAGGGAAGAATATTAAGGGCAATGGAGAGGAAAGTGTAACGGGGTAAGAAAGCAGGGGCGAGGAGCGAGGCCTGGGGAGGACCCTGGCAGCTGTGCGCTCACCCCGGGTGTGCCAGCCTCGGGCACCCACACTTACTTCAAGTCTACCCTGCAGACATGGGTGAGCCTCGACTTCCCAGAGCCGCACGGTTCTATCGAGTACTGAGAATCCAGCACCGCGGCCCGCACGCCGCCCAGCAGCCGGGCCTCCTCGTGCTCCACGGACAGGGCCACCAGGGAGCACGTCCCCTTGGGCAGGTCCGTCCTCCAGGTCCTGGGAAAACAAGCCACATGGGGTGGTTACGGCTAAGAGACCAAGACA
The DNA here is from genome assembly GCA_004027775.1 of Bradypus variegatus. NCBI lineage: Eukaryota > Metazoa > Chordata > Mammalia > Pilosa > Bradypodidae > Bradypus > Bradypus variegatus. Next base: position 10,874 of record PVKY010012032.1, on the reverse strand, counting down.
GGCCCGAACCCAGGGCTGGCGGTCAGCGGCACTGCCCACAACCCAGGCTCAGAGCCCAGTCCTGGTTACCTGGGTTCAGCTAACGGTTTCTGGAGCTTGGGGCATGTTTGGACAGGGCAGTTCCAAGCCAGGAGGCCAGCTCTGGGGCCAGCAGCTTGGGGGGGATTTGCAGCTGCCCAGGTCTGTGTGGGGCCCTGCCCTGAGGCCCAGCCCCTCTGCTGCAGAGGCCTGTCCGTTACGACGAGGTGGCCCGACTCTTCCAGCTCATTAAGCAAACATTCACTGAGTACATCGATGTGCCAGGTTCTGAGACAGCACCAAGGACATAACAATGTGTGTACACAGCCCACCCAGCACCCTCCAGCACCATGGTCAGTGCACTGACACAGCTGTGCAGGGCGTGCTCTGCGGTCACACCAGGAGGAAGACTTCCTGGAGGAGGTGACGCTTGACTCAAGCCTTAAAGGATAAATGAACTAGTAATGTCCAGCTTGAAGAGGACAAAACATATGTGGACCGGCAAACTGTCCTTAAATATCTAAGTGGCTATTGAGAGGGAGAAGTAGTAAACTGAGTCTCTGTGTCTCCAGAAGGCAGAGCCAGGAAGGCACATTTACAATGTAGACCATCTGAAAATGGAAAGTGCTACCTTGGAAGGCAGTGAGTTCCCTGTTACTGGGGCTATTCAAGCACAGATGGGGGCTACTTTGGAAAAGGTTGTGGAGGGGAATCAGGCACCATCAGAGAATCTGTGTAACAGCCTTGAATATCCCTTTCTACCACTGACATCAGTTTGATTATTTTAATCCCAGTTATTTGCTCCACAAACCCTATTCCCTTACTTAGGCTTCTCGTCTATAATTTCACCCTGTCCTGCTACACCAGAAACTATTCGGTATGCCTGGGAGCACGGAATAAACCAAGCCTCACACAAATACTTAGCAGCTTCTCCCCATGTGAGAAATAATAAAGACTGAAAGTAGCAAGGATTTGTGGGGATGAGATGGGAAATCTTCGGTAACTATTGCTGGAGAACTCTCAGGAGCTGGAGGAGGGTGCGAAGGGAGACAAATCCACCATAATCCTGGATTATGCTGCACGTGTGGCAGCTCAACCAGGGAGATGTCCTAGCACGGGGAGGGCCCCAGCCCTGTGACCTCCTCCCCGTGCTGGCCACTTAACATCTCCCTTCCCCTTACCTCTGATTCTTTCTTGTACAGAAAAATCATGCAGGAAGTAGAGAGTTCCCCTATAACCCCCTAACAGTAACACCATGCATTAGCGTGGTTCATTCATTATGACTGAGGGAAGAATATGGATATAACTGTGCTATTAACAATCTTCTTGTACCATCACGAACGTAAACAAGCCCTGGTGGCGGGGATCATGTCCGATGCCTCGTTCATCTGCTTGTGTGTGGAGCTCTTCCCCGGTGCCTCATTAAGTGTCGAGTCACTGAGACTTGGATTCATAATGGCAGCCCTGGATGATCCACCCCTTTTAGCTGTTGACCCTTCCCATGTATTCCCTCCGTGGAATCCATGCCCGAGAGAGCAAGGACTCAGCCTGTCGTGTCTGAGGCACCCCCAGGGCCTTGAGCAGCACCTGGCACAAAGCCAATTCTCAGTAAGTCTTCAGCCAGTGATGAAGCGGGTGGGCGGGGAAGGCTGCGGCCCTCAGCCTCCAGGGGAGAGGGGGCACGCAGCAGCATGGCCCCGTCCCCACAGCGGCCGTCCCTGGAAGAACTGTCAGGTTTTCTGCCACCAAAGTGGACGCGGACCTTGAACTTCCCAAGCTGAATCATGCAGCCACAGCTGGGGTAACAAAGCCAGTGCCCTAACTGCCCTCATCGTCCACCATGTACTTCTCCCCCAATATCTGCGCCAGCGTGAAAACTGACCTGTGAAAGTCCAGGCACCGAGGACCCATTCCAAAAGCATGAAGAACCCATGGAAGGAGCAACCTTTAGTTTGCCATCAAAACAAATTTCATAGAGAAAGCCTTAAAAATATCCCTTTGGGAATTGCACTAGTGATTTCTTTCATGCTGCTAATCTGGGAGAAGGAGACGGTGCCTCCAGTCATCAATAAAAAAGGATCAATTGAACTAATTACATTTTATTCAGGTTCTTTAGTATCCTCGATCATCATTCTTTCCGAAGCAATACTACCTCAGCAACCACGTCTGTGTGCAAACTTCATGTCCTTGGTTTAGTGTCCCCACTCCAAACCCAGCGAGCAGGGGTCTGGAAGTCAACCGGGAAGTCAGTGGGAAGGGACATTTCGGCGGAGGCCGCAGCTCGGCGCATCCAGACCTCGGTCTGGGGTCACTGGGGGTCAACATGTGAACTTACACATGTGACGTTGCAGTCACCCACGCTCAACTGCTAGAGTTGCTCAGATGTAAGTCTTGCCTTCCCGGAAGGAGAAGGACAGGACTGGGAGACGGCCCATGGGCTCAATTTGCACAATTCGGCTGGAAGGGCAACTGGAGGGACAGCAGCTATTCTCGGGGCTCCGTTCCAAGAGAATGAACACTATTTATAGCCACATAAACTGTGCGCTTTGCGAGGAGGGAGAGCACACGACAGCCGTGGCAGAGCCGGACACTGGGTAAGGGAAGCGGGGTGTCATCGGTGGCCTACAGCAGGCCCGGGGGTCCCAGAGGCCTCCCCCCGCCCGGGCTCACCTGAGGACCACGAAGTCTCTGGAAGGGTGGGGTGCCATACTGTTCAGCACGTACTGGTAGATTTCCGTTTGTTTGTCCAGAGTCTCCACGACTTTCCACTGCACAAAGTCCTCATCCCAAAGGTGGCGTTCCCGCAGCACACGGTTCAGGACCACCGACGGGGGCGCTTCCACCTCCACGGAGGCCTTCCACAGCTTCAGCGGGTTCCCGTCCCCCACCTGCAGGAGGACACGTGGGAGCTGCAGCCACCGCCGGGTTCCAGCCGAACCCAGAGCCCTGCTCTGGGCATCCACAACCACCGCCAGTGATGGAGCCACCCCCAGTGAGCCTGCATCCCTGGGGTTCAAAGTTCTGACATGTTACTCCTCAAGCCTAGACCGACGATGATGACGATGAACACAACAGGCACCCCCACCCCGCCCACAGCACTTCCTGGGTCCCGGGCACAGTTCTAACCCGTCTGATTTTCAGCAGCCCTCCGCTGACTGGGATCCTGTCCTTAGGTCCTTGCGCTGAGCACAGAGAGGCTGGTGACTTGCCCGCTGTCACACAGCGAGGCGCGGGCAGCCTGGTCCCACATCTGCACACCTATTATTTGCAGCAGGGTTGCTGACGGTCTCGACGTTGGGCCTTTTAAAAATGCTCCCTGTGCCTCGCCTGTTTCTGTGTGTGCCCAGGGCTGCGGACAGAGCAGCCGCTTGGAAAGCAAAAGCAAATCCTTGGCTGGTGGATGTGGCTTTCTGGGGCAGCTTCTCCCAACCTCCATGATTACCTTTTTGCAAGCCAGCTCTGTACTGTCCGTGCTGGAACAGGCGACCCAGCCTTTGAACTTGTCCTTGGCTTCCTTCTGGAGGCCCTGGATGAGGTGCTCCAGGTAGGACTGGAGTGTTGTGCCGCTCTCCTCCAGCTGCTTCCCCAGCTCTTCCAGGGTGGGAGAGCGGATGTCGGCCTCCAGGTACGAGGTATGCGACTGTGCTATCATGTCAGGAGGGACCTGGGCCGAGCGCAGGAGGCACAAGAGTAATGTGTTGAGCTACAGAAATGCTGCCACTAACGGTCAGAGACAGTAGAGGCATTTCACAGACAATCAGCGCCCAGTGGGCTGCGGCCAGGCGACAGGTGTTTGCCCAAGACCCCGGCCAGGCTGCGAGGGGCCTTCCTGCAGTCAGGAGATGCAGGCACCTTCCCGATGCTAGAACTGTCACTGAAAACAGCAATGGCTTCCCCGCTATTCCCTCCATTGCTTTTGATTTGACTTTCAATGTATTTTTTTCAGTATGGCAAAATGAGGGCTCAGGAACCGTTGCCAATTGTGAACAGGGTCAAAGCAAATGGACTTGTTAAGTGAAGCATCAAACATGACTTAGAAATACCTTCACCTTTTTAGCACAGTTTCCCATTCATGAATGGCAATTTTACCACGAAAAGCAGGCCTGGGTCAGTTCACGTGCTTCTTTAATGTATCCGTGGCTACACCTGTAGGCTGGTGTTGGTGCTTAGTAACAAGGATTGCACACCACACACACACACACACACACACACACACACACACACAAATGGTGGACCCGATCAAGGCCTGAGGTAAAGTCGAATGAGGCCAAATAGTCTGCTTGGCCGTGAGTCTGGGAACTGAAGGTGACGCAACTGTTTTCATGAAAACCATCAACACGGCCACCCCATCGCCTAAACTGCCAGCACCTCAATGACGTGGGTGCCTGGCATTTATTGGAGCTACAGAAAGCATTGTTATCATGATAAAATCGGGAACAAACAAACATCACCCGGGAGCGTAGTGACCGTCCCACGCGTCTTATCTCGTGCCAAGAGCCATGTGACTGGCAGCCGGAGCCTTCGCTCACCTCGAACAGCCGGTCACACTCCACGATCATGTGGGCCAGGCCCCGGGCAGCCGCCAGGTTCTCGTTGATGTCCTTTTGGTCTGGCTTCCCGGTGCCGTACTTCTTCTGTATGACCCTGTAATCGAGCAGGAGTGCCATAAGCAGATGCAAAACCAGGGAACTTTTCGCAACACAGAGCTCATCCCTTTTGAGTTCTGTTCACACCCAGAAGCTCTGCAGACCCCAGACCTTCTCATTCGCAAATAAAAGCAATGACCAGACCCCTTGGGTATTCTGAGCCAGCCTAGGCATCTGACAGCTCATAAGTGAAACTTTGGAAAAATTCAAGAGCATGGAGAACTGCGGGGGGAGAAATTAATCTATGTTTCCAAAGTTTGAAATCCATTAACCATGAGCTCCTGTGCTTGGGTCTCAAATATAAGCGTTTGTATCAAAGATTATAAAACACGACTTTGTCTCCATTTTTGTCCTTCCCACTCACACAAACAACACGAAACAAAGCTCCTCAAGCTTTCTGGGTCTCACAGACATTCTTAAAAGCCACCTTGATAATCTTATGACTCCGAGCTACACACATGAAGTAGGCTGACTCAAAACATTTTCCACTAACAAAATGGGCGCTGACACATCGGCCAGCTGAAATACAGCGCGTTTCATGTATTCATTTTTTTTTTAATGGTCCTTGGGGAGAGCCTGTCTGGCATGACTGAAAAGCCCACCTTGGAGAACTCTCTTTCTTCAGTAAGTTGAGATGGAAGAGGGAGGGAGCCAGGCACACGGCCAGGTTCATGGGCGTCATCTGGTTCTCCTCCACCGAGGTGACCACGTCTTTCAGGAAGCACAGCAGCGTGCGCAGCACCTCGCGGTTTTCGTCGGCCAGCAGGAGGACAGCGGCCTGCACTGCCTGCAGCTGCTGCTCTCTCGGGACATCTGAGGACAAGCCAGTCATTAGAGGGGTGGCCGGGAGGGGACTGGGTGGCAGAGAGAGGGCGCACGGACGGTGGAGACATGCTCCGATGCACAAGCAACCCAACGACAATGACATTCCCCCACCATCAGGCCTCTAAACCTAAGGGCCGACCTTGACCCCTCTCTCCTTCTCCCTCCTACAGATCAGTGGGTTCAAACATTTCCCTTGCCCACCCGGTGCTCTATTCCAATTAATCTTTTCCTGAATGCCCAGGAAGTGACGCAGCAGAGACCAGAGCTGCTCTGGAGAACCGGGGGAAGGCACTGGCCTCTCTCCCAGAAGCGCTTTGGAAACTCGGATTCTTGACTCTGCCCGTGGACACCTCCTCTCCACCCTCACTGCTGGACATCGGTGCCGGCAGTCGGTGACCCCACCGATGTGGTCACACCCAGCCCTCCACTGCTGCCACTCCCAGGGGCAGGTGCCCACCCTGCCACCCCCACCCCTCCCCTTCCTCCTTGTCACGGAGGCACCTCTTGTTCAGCTACGGGCTGTTCTCAGGGAAGATGCCCCCATCACCAGAAGGTGCAACACGATGGTCTAAACCAGGTACTGTCAGCCACTCCTCTTTCCAGGGACGGCTGAGGGGACAGCTGGCAAATTCATTCTGGCCAAGGGGACCAGGAAAAACGCAAGGAGCGTCTGTAAGCTTCTTCACGCTGATAAAAAGAGATGGATGCCCAAGGAGAAGCCCTTCAGCCCTCTTTTTGCCTTTGAATGTGATTTTGTGAAGATGTGATAATCATAAAAGTTGTGGCAATCATCTTGTGGCCAAAAGGGGAAAGCCAAGAGAATTTACAGAGAGGCCAACTTCAGCCTTGGTGCTGAGCTACTGAATTAACCAACTCGGAGTGATTTAATTCCAGATTTCTTGCCAGGCGAGATAATAAAGTGTCCTTATGGTTTACTTAAACCACTGTGGGTTGGAGTTTTGGTGCCATCCTTACAGCCTAAAGCAGCCTGATTGGTAAGCTCCTCTGCAGCACCTGGGGGCTCCCCAGTGTGGAACGAATCAAACACAAACCCTGACCCTAAGAAGTCAGGGCCCTTCCTTGGAGTGGCTCTGGTCTAATTTCCAGGGCCATTTTGTTTGCATCGTCCATTAACCGTGCACGCATGCAGACGGACGCCCTGCCCTGTCCTGACACGGGCACATGCTGTAGCTTCAATCAGCCGCTCACCACCTCAATCCACAAGCGTCACAGGCACCATCAGGGTGCTCATTACACCCTCCTGGACTTATGTGTAACTTTCATATGTGGCTTCTCCTGCCTTGTTCGACTGCAGTTATGTAAGTACACGGTGCCTCTCCCTCCACTGTAAGCAACTCAGGAGCAGACAGCAACACCCACTCATTCGTATCCTTTCAGCCTGGTGCCCTTGGCACAAGTGGCTCTCGGTAAAAGTTTCTCGGCCAAGATAAAGCCCTGCGAGGAGCTGGTCTTGCTCCTGAGGCTCTGACAGGGCCAAAGGCATTCATCGTTTGGAAATAATCTGGCTTGAGCCCTAGTCAAGTGTCAACCTTAACTTGAGAATTAAAAAATCATATCTGATACTTCCAAACCATAAGAGAGGCTTTGCTGAAAAACGCAAAAATGCAGTCCTACCTCTCACAGCAATGCATCATGCCCTCTGCAATGTGGATCAATTCAGTTTAATCTATCCACTTGGCTAAAATAATATTTATTTAGTGGTTCACCACTTCATCCTGTTTTCACAAGTGGTACTGATTAGACTTGAATTTGCAATGGCATAGACTCCTTGAACACGTTTAGTACCCGATTCTCTATTGCAGGGATCTTCTTTGAATTGGATCAGTTCCTTATTAAGGTTCATTTCAGGCATATTTTGACAAAAAAAAGAAGAATCCATGGGCCAATTGTTTTTTGTTTGTTTGTTTTTTTTTTTAAAGAATGAGAATTCGGGCCATCAAAATAATTCATAATCAGTACATTATGGAATTTAGAAAAGAGTCACTTGTTCATTTCTAATATCCCCTTTGCTACTACCTTTAGTAGGGTATGTTTTTAAATCAATAGTTGTTGTTTTCAATGATTATTTTAACTATAGAGGCTTTGTTGAGAATTACTGTTTTAGTTTCATTAAAAAATTCCAAGTGAAAATAAAAAAATGAGTCAAATTAAACTTAAGCCCTAAGAAGGTTTATCTTATTTTTCACCAACTAAAAATACATTGTTTCATTTGCTTTTTATTTTTAGTCATTTTAATATATTTGGCTTTGGATTTCCTATATCACAAGGAGAGAATTTTTTTTAATTAAATGTTTTAAGAAATAACCATGTACCAAATAAATTCCATTGTGTTCCTTTCAATTTATTGAAAGTATTTTGAAAGTTGGTTTTCCATCTTACCCAAAACCCTATTGAGAAGGAAGATTGTGAAGTTAAAAAGGTACTTTCAAATGCATACAAATGGCCTGAAAATTTCTGTGCTAAACTGAGCGAAGGTTACTTTTAGAGAGGTAGATAGGATTTCAACATTTTAAAGGCTTCTTTATGGATTCTTGTATTACTTGTTCAATTAAAATGATAAATGAAAACACTACTCTAAGTGCAGGAAGAGAACACCAGGCTACATCGCTTGAACTCACACTGATAGATGTGGAGGACGGTCTCGCTGAGCTTGCTGGTGAAGAGCGGCTCTGGAAGGTCCCGGAAGAACTGTTTGACCATATCGGCCACATCATACGCTGACTGGTCTTCGTAGCTGACGTTCTCGGGGGAGTTCTCGTTCATCTGACGTAAGGCCTGGATTCGAGACTTCACCCCCGACTTCCGAAAAAGACCCACCTGGAACAAGTCACAGGGACAGGTTAGCCCGGCCGCCTGTCCCCCAGACAACGTCTTCCTAAGGCAAGCACCCGGGAACTGCCACTCGCTGGTCCTCTCTGAACACTGACTTCCTCTCCTGTGGCATGAAGACCGAAAGCGTGCTCCCTCTCTCCGTGAGAGTAAAGAGAAGATACACGTGAACGTGCTCTGTAACCCTGAGGTTTATCACACTGCTGATGCTATTCTTTCATCATTTATCCAGCAAATATCACTTAAACGCTCACTGTGCATCAGGCATCGTGTGCTTACTTGGAGTCATTAGTGGGCAGAAAGACAAAAATCCCTGCCCTCCAGAGTTGACACTTTAGGGGGAGGGAGTTGGAAAGCTTGGTTAGGAGAAGATTTGGTGGAAATAGAGAGGGTGGTAGATGGGCCGAGTCCAGAGAAGCAACCACATCCAGTGCTCCTCTGGGGGAGTGGTTTATGGGGAATATGTACATGAAACAAAATAATATCATGAGCATGTACTTTGACGTAGGGTCTTATTTGCTTTCCCTTCTGTATTACGGCCTCTGTGGGTTTCTCGCAGGCTGCCGGGCACTTCCTACTCTAAATGGCTCATTACTCTATGTATCAGCTGTGGCTTGGCGAGAACAAGTCCTTGGTGGCTTACACTGGACTTAAAAGACATTGTCTTAGGTCTTTTTCATCCCTAGATCTTAGACGATTCCTATGCTTGACAAATAAACAGGGTGACGAGGCCCTGGGCAGATAATGCCCCAAATGGGAATCGGTGACACAGAGCCCAGCAGTGGTCGGGGGTGTTGGTTAAGCTCCAAGCCCTCTCTAGGGCCTCCTAACTCTACCTGCCTCTGCCCAAGAAGAATGGAGTTTTTTCGGGAGCCCCGGCTTGTAGTGACATGAGCTGTCCACCATTTTTAAATGCCTGTGGGCTTCCAGTTGCTTAAAACTCGCTCCTTCAACCTTCTACCTCCATGTCCCTCGTTCCCCAGGGGCTCCAGGATGGGCCCACTTCCAAGGCAACTGGGAACATTCCAGGGCTGCAGACAGGCAGCTCCTGGTCCTCCTCTCTCTACAGGAGCATGGGCTTCCTTGAGGCCCCTTGGCAAGCCTGGCAGGCCATGGCCCACCCTCAGATGTCCGCGAGAGCTCTCTTGATGTTGCAACAAACGGGGAATAGCTGCAGTTCTTTTAAACCGCAGTAACAGCAAAAGAAGATTTCTAAGCAATTAGAGACCGCTTAAGTTTTTTTATGTGTCAGCAGCATGGACTACAGGGAAATTACATGCTGCTACTTTTTGTGGCAATGAAAAACAATTCTTAGTAATACTTCTTTGCATTCCAAAGTGTATCACCCTAATTCCACAGGTTAGGATATTCTGGCATATTGTCACATAAAATATTAATTCCTCTCCTTTTTTATTCTCAAAGTTTGGAATGTCTTGAAAATGCAAAACTTGGACATATTTAGGTAAAGCTCCATGGAGGATCTAAAGAACATTTAAACTTTCTCTGGCAGCTACTCCACGTTTGATCAAATTGTATGGGAAGAAAGCGTGCACAGTCGAAAGGAAAACTCAAGCTGTCAAGCAAGTTATTGCTGAAGTCAGATCCCACTTCAATTTGTTTGCAACCTCTATTTTTCTAATTCTGGATGCAGGCCTGGGACTGGGCCAGGGAGCTGTGCTGAGCGGGTGCTGAGCATCAAAACGCCTCCAAGGTGAAGTCTTGAGTGTGGCTCATAAATGGTTGTCCTCATGTGAGCTGGCATTACTCCGTTTAGGGAGGAGCCCCATTTTAGCAGCAGCAGAGGAGCCTTGATTGAGATCTGTAAAAAGGATTGTGCAGACGAATTTTCGTGTTTAAATGGCTGAGCATGGCTCCTCTTTAGTCCACTGAGTCTTGCAGGCTCGGTTTCCAGGTGTACACCATGCTCACGTGCACGTGCACACATCCAGGGTGGTCTGCTCTGTATTGTTCTGTTTCCAAGTCTCTTTTCAGTTCCAGAAATATTGCTATTTTAATGCTTTTGGACATGCCTGGAGCTCCTGGGCTGCGGGTTCTGAGCAGCTTATTCTAACTTATTCTCACAGCTGTGCAGAGCCCTGTCGGGGACTTTTTGCTCCGTCTTGCATCCTGACAACCACCTTCCTGCCCCACAGTCATCTTCCAGGGGACGTGGGAAACGCCTGTGTCTTCTGCTGACTTCTGTTGGAGGTGCAGAGGGAAAGCTCTTTCCTAAACCTAATCACGAGGACTTCTGAGGTCAGAACAGCTTCCAGACGTAGGGGCTGAAGGCGGCAAGAACTCGAGTCCCGGAAGGCACCGCCGACTGATGCAGAACCCACCGGGACCACCCTCCAGCCAGCCTTCCCGTCAGGGGAGGTGATGATTTCCCCACCCATCAGGCCACGTGGGGACAGGCTTCCGTCATGTGTAGAGGAAAGCATCTTAGATCCAGCAGCTGTGAGGCCGTTCTCAGGGAGGACAGGTCCTGACCCCGGAAAAGCTTCTCCAGTGTATTCTCACAGGTTAAAGACAGAA
>PVKY010012031.1:0-11722 GCA_004027775.1 Bradypus variegatus | reverse complement strand
TTTACCATAACTAAGAGAAAAATTAATGTGTCCAAATTATAGGAATACACTCATTTAATTGCCTGGTTTGATGTAGCCACATTGTGATTTAATGAGCCCCACTTCCTGTCCTACATTTCCCTTCCCACACAACTGCTTTATTCCAATAAAGAAAGAAGAATGCACTTTGGGAAAAGGTGGACCCTGGCACAGGAAGAAGAAGGAGGAGGAGGAGGAGGAGGAGCAGCAGTAGCAGCAGCAGTCTTGAGCTCCCCTTACAATTTGCTAAAAGCAAGAAAGGATAAACCAATGAGAAATGAATTTTAAAAAGACTTGAAGGAGGGCGTAGAGAAATAATGGACAAGTGGCCAAAAAGGGCAAAGTTGTATCCCTTGATATTAAAGAAACAAGTGTTTATGAGTCACGTAATAAAGATGTGCTTCCAAACTTCCTTAATCCACCCTCATTTCTCAAGAATCTGAGAGATAACAGAAGATGCAAAAAAACAATGAGAAAATGGAACAAAGGGCAGGAAGTTGGGTAGGAAGGAGAAGAATGAAGAATATGAAGGAAAATATAACACAGAGGAAGGAAAATAAGGAGACTTAAAAGTGAAAGTATGTCTCTGGTTGGTCAAGCTATCTTCCTGAAACACCTGCTTCTTCCAACAAACTTGACAATAGCACCACTAAGCCTGAAGTGCTGCTAAAAGACAAGGATTCTGAAGCTATTCTCTCCCACACTAAATGAATGCAATGCAGAGTACAAAGGGAAACAGCAGCTGAACAGTAAGGTAAGAGAAATCAATTTGACATGTAAATAAAAAAGAATTGGCTAGAGTCTGCAAACATCTAGCAGAGATTTGAAGAAGGGCCAAAATAAATGACTGAGAATTCACCTCCCTTCTCCCTCTTACATACCATTCTTACCTTCTTTGAAAACCATGGAAACTCCACAGACTTCTTTCCTCTCGTCAGATTTATAAACTCCCAACTATAGAGTACATTATATTTATTTTTCATTATATTTATGATCATGCTTATTCATTTTAAAAAAATTATTGAATGTCTGTTGCATATTACACAGTGACTATCTAATACATTCTAACCAAATAACTGAAAGCTTTCTTTCAGATACTTTCCTCCCACTCTTGACAAACCTGTAGTGAATGTGATACTAAGACATGAAAACATTAACCAGTCACAAGGACTAATCTCACAATTACATTCTGTGTTTTAGTGGTGGGCTCTTCTTCTGTTGGTCAGTCACCAATTGATGTCCTACAGCAGATAAGCTGCAGTAGGAAATGACAGTTAGGGACATTGTAACAGCCTTCCCTTTCCCATATAGGTCTCTTTGACCTAAATTTTATCAAATAGCTGAAAGAGACTCACTCTCAAAGAGACCACTAAGGTGTCCAGGGACAGCCTAAGAAGAACTGGTTTAGGGGAAAGTGGCATATTTTTCTTATCTACAAAGAGTCAATCAAATTGTTCTTTGGTGACAACCAAGCTCATCAGCATATGTTGCACAGAGTTAAGAGAGGAATTCTCTAATTGATAATACCTAAAACAGAAGGCTCCACTGAGCAATTATACTAATCCCACATACGGCAATTAATTGAACTGGTTCTAACTCCATTTCTGGTCTAGAAAAGTAATGGTTCTTAAAAGGTTTTCAGTCTTTACTACTATAAGACATGCTAGCTACAGGCTGTACAAATGAAAATGAACTCCCCTTTAAGCAAACGCCTATTTCTTTTCTTTTAGCAATTTAATGACACTTTTGAGAGCATGCCCCTCAATTTATCCATGCTAATCGATTCCTCCTTTGTTTCAGAAATAGTTGGGATAAAAAGACAAACTTAACAAATAGAGTCAGGGCCCAGGAATTTTTTATCTATCTGTTCTTCAAACTTCAAGGTCCATTCCAACTATAAAAGTAAGAAAAATCCATACTGTGACACTGAAAAGTCTCTTAGAGCATGTGTCATCATCACCAATGGTCAAGAATCTAATTCAGTGACTGACCAGCTGACAGATAGGAAGTCAGAGCTGGCATGATGGAGCCAGGACATCAAAAAGGGGAGCAGAGAGTAGTAGACTGCAACCAAAAAAAAAAGGGTCCCTGGAGATAAGGAAGAAAAACACAGCAGGCATAACAATAGAAAGAAACATGGGAACTGCAGAAGCTGGGAGTGGCAGCCGCGGAAGGAAAGTAGCATCCTGGGCACTAAACCAGGGCCCTAAATCTTTGAACAGCTACAAAACAAATCCATCCTCAGCATCTGTAGTGTTGGCTTTGATCTGGTGCTAGACTACTGGCAATAATTCACTGTCCAAGAAATACTTTCACAATTCGGAGACCCTTATTTAATGCCTTTGAAGGCAAATAGGACTTTGGAGAAACAACATACTGACAGTAGGGTACTAATTTTTGTGCTCTAAACCAGGCAAACTATGCCCTGCAGGCCAAATCTTATTAATTTTACATTTCATAAGTCATCTGCTTTTGTGCTCCCCACCAATAAAAATAGTTTTTTATATTTTTAATGGTTGAAGTAAAAATCAAAAGAAGATTATTTCATGACATGTAAAAATCATATGAAATTCAAGTATCAGTGTACATAAATAACATTTTAGAACCCAACACACCTATTCACTTATGTATTGTATCTGGACATTTTTGCGCTACAATGGCAGAGTTGAGTAGTTTCAAGAGACCTCATGACCTGCAAATATTTCCTACCTGGCCCATAACAGAAAATGTTTGCTGACACCTGCTCTACATCCAACTGAACACTTGATATGTTTAGTTGTTTTAGCTAATAGCTTTTAAACCAGGCTATTTCTTCTGGAGATTTTTCTTCGTAACATCATACTACTCTCATTGAGCCAAAAGAGACATAGGAATAAGCTTTTAAATTAAAAGTGAGCCACGAAAACTAGAAAGAGATTTCAAGAAACTTGCCTTCCAATAAAAGTTTGTTATTAAACCCCCAGCAGTTTGTACTTTTTCTCTAAATCATGAAGAGATCTTACTAGTATCTACAAACACAGGCAATTCTCAGCTAATACAGGGTGTGGGACGGGCTGCTAAGACTTATACGGCAAAATTCAAGCCTAGCTTGGCATGTGTGGTTTTGGCTCCTTCTACAAGTTGGAGGAGGCTGCTTAATTGTTCTGGTTTAAAAGGCATGGGCCCAGAATACAGAATGAATGGAGGGTGTTACTAATTTTATAACCTACTTAACTCATGTCTATGAAAACATAAAAGCAAATGTTCTAAAAATAATGGAACATTGTAGATTATAAGTAACACAATCAGTGTGATGCAAGAAAAATACCACTAATCCAAATGTTTAAAACAGTGAAAAAGAGGCTACATAATTTGAGAGCCATATCTTTGATACTTGTTTACATCTTCAGAACATTCTTGGCTTAATGATTATACAAGAAAATCTGTCTGTAAATTTAACTATGAAGTTACCAAATCCAACCACTATTTTACTATAATAAAATAAAATAAGAAACCTCTGTATCCAAAGCATCACAAACCTAACGATACTAATAAGCACAATATAAACAATTTGTCAGATCAGGGGCCATCCTTGAGTAACAAATAGTAATTTCTAACCTTCTGGATAACATTTAGATATGCCCTTGGTGACATGAAGCTAAAATGACCCAGTTAGCAATGACAGGAATTGATGAAACAAGGTTTGGCAAGAAAAATTAGTGTGGCTGGCAGTAAAAGCATAAATCTTCCATTAACTAAATGAAAGACTGCTCTGACCATCTTAGGTCACGAAAAGGCAGGCATTCTGCTATCACCTTTCTCTAAACACAACTCTCACAATCCAAGAATCTCTGTACAAAAAGTTAAATCCATGTAAAAGCAAACCAATAGTCCTGTTTGTTAAAACTGAAGATATTTTATTTTTCCTTCTTTGGGAAAATAATCACCTCTCAGATTAACATGCTGAAATGTTTTTAATCAAAGACAATTACAGTAGAAATGTACAGTAAGTGCAACGTAAAAGAAAAACATCACTGGTAACTAGTGGCTGGAGGCACAGAAATAGTACATGCCTCTGGTGACTACAGCAACATGAAAAGACCGTTATTAAATTATGTGATAGGTCTTCAATTTAACCCCCGGCTCCTCTCCGGCTCTGGCCCAGGTTAGAGCGGGATGAGTGCGGACGAGAAATGCAAACTCATTCATCAGTGCCTTGACCTTAAGACAGAGGGCAGTCCCGGGACGTTCCCACAGAGCGCGATACACCTCAAAGTCAATCCCAAATGTCTGGCCACACTCTTCCGAGAGGGCATCCTCTAAAGTTCTGCTCAGGAGGGGAAACTGAGGCACGGATTATTTACATAAGGTGAAGGAAGAGATTCCAGGAAAGCCCTCGTCTCCCAGGGCCGGAGAGCTCAGGTGCCGTGGCTGGGGATGGGAGTCCCCGAGCGGCAGGAGGTGGCCCGGGAAGCGTGTCCAAACGATCCAATACGATTTCCCCTCCCCCTCCCTGCACCGGCCCCGCCGGGGCCGCCGCCCGGTACCTCTCGATGACCGAGGCCACCAGCTGCGGCAACTCCTTCATCTCGAAGGCGGTGTAGGACGCGGACAGCAGGGGCCGCACCGCCACCTCCCAGCCCGGGGTCGCGTCCATGCCCTCTGTTGGGGCCCCGGACGCCGGCGCTACTGCTGCCGCCGCCGCCGCCTCTTCGCCGCCGCTCGTCGCCATCTTCCGTCGTACTACTGCGGCTCCCTCCGGGAGCTTGCCACCGGCCCAGCGCCTCCTCCCGGGAGGGGGAGGAAGTGACGCAATCGACGCGTCAGACTACGCGACGCAGTCGCCAGCCAAAAACCGCGATGTGCAGGATGGCCTATCTTCCTTCACGCTGGGGACGATAGCGCGGGAGAGCAGAGGGGCGGGACGCAGGTGCTGCGCCTGCGCAGAATGCAGCGCTCCGAGGGAGGGCGGGGGAGCGTTAACTTTCGCGCCTGCGCGCTAAGAGTTGTTCGTGACGTTGCGAGCTATGAGGTTTTTCCGGCACCCGAAAGGTGAGTTTGGGACCTAGTTTCAGTTGACAGGTTCAGCAGAGCATTGTACGCTCTAGATGGCAAACTTATGGCCCTGATTGCGGAACTGCTAAGGTCGAGAAGAGGAGGCCGAAGCCTAATCATCCTCATCCCCTTCTCCTCACTAGTACCCTCCCGTTTAATACTAATACGCTTCTCCTCACACCACCTCTCGCTGTAATTTTTAATCCCTATTCCTCATTTTCTTCGCGCTGAAAACTCATATATCGTCATTACCCTCATTGGTAATATTACTAGTTCGCGTTTTCGTCGCTCTTTGTAATTTCACTGTCAAGTCCTCTTTCCCCCATTTTTCTACGACCATGAAAGAATGTAAGCTTTTATTCGCAGTGAATCACGTCTGAGATTTTTGCTGATAAAGTGGCCTGGGTACAAGATCTAAGAGTGAAAGCAATCTTGGAGGAAAAGGTAGCTTTAATGATAAGAGTAGGTATTTTGCTTTAGTGTCTATCCGGAGATAACAGCAAATTTCTTAGAAATAAAAATATGAACAATGAAAAGAAAAAAAATCTTCCCATAACACGATGAATAGAGCAGTATATCCAGATACTGGACCAGAGCCCTAAGGAAAGGGCTGGAGACCAAGAAATTTGTAGAGGCTACTTGACATTACTTTCATTTTAACCAAAAGATCAATTAATCTGCAAAGATTACCTTGGAGAGGTTTCAGGAAATAATGAAACAGCAATGTTCCTGCTTTCCTCCACTCCCCTCCATCTGCTGAAGCTGAAAGAGAGTAAAAAGCCAACTGTAAACTATCACAGGGAGCTTGGCACCCGTAGCTACTCACATGTTACTTTTTGATATCTCTGGCAATGGATTTGGAGAAAGCACTCCAGTTAAATATCTTTCTTTATAAAACCACATTTATTTCAGTATTGGGGATTTGTTTTTGTGTTGCCACAAATATTTGGAATGGCATCTACATTCTAAATTTAGATGATAAAGGAAAGAAACAATAAATAGGGGATTTAAAAAGACTTCCAGGTGAAACCTAAGTTCCTGATTGTCTGTTCCAGAAAATAAGATAGAAACTAAAGAACAGTAAGTAATCTTTATGAATTATTAACCAAAGGACTTAAAACATTAGTCACCTTATAATCCCAAGTGGCTGGACAAGGACTAAAATAAATTTTTAAACTGATCTGATACAGTCAACTTACAGGAAATGTAGTTAAAGAAATTAAGCAGCTGTTGCTGAATTAATAGTTTAAAGTTCAATGTTGAGGTACAGACTAGGAGAAAGCATAAGGAAGCCTTCTGGGTGTTGGAAAAGTTCTACATCTTGATACGAGTTGTGGTTGCATGGATATACATACACGCACAGTTTTCATTGAGCTGTACACTTATGGTTTATACACTTCAGTAGTTGTAAATTAGACCTCAGACAATCTAAAACAACAGGTGGATGTTCCTCATTGCAGGAGTCTCAAAAGCAAGAGATATTGGCATTTTTATTCAAAAAAAGAAAAGCATCTGATCTAGAGTTGCTTGAAAAAAATTCTAATGGATACTCTGTTTTTAGAAAGAATTAGATGAATAAACCATTGCTATTCCCATGGGCCAACAGAAGTCAATCTGTTCTTAAGCTTTTACAAAGTAACAAGAACAAGGAACCAGTGGATAGTTTGTGAACACTTCTAATGCAGCACTGAGTACTACAAAGGGATAGCAGTGCCTTTTGGGAAATCCATAATGAACACAGATTTTTTTTCAGACTACCAGGAATAAGAATAAGATTTGAAGCCTAATTCAATTTAGTAATATGATACAGTCACTTGTAATCCACAAGTACTGATTATTTTTTCCCATAATATTGTACTTCATATGGTTTGAATTTAAAGCAAAGAAGAAAATGTGCCTTGCAGCCTTCTTGCTTTAGGAGAGAAATGAATAATTTTGGCAATTGTATATGGACTAGAGTAGAATGTCAGTTTTATGAAATAGCAGGAAACAAGATTGATTGGAAACTGAGGAAGGAAAGAACAAGATTAAAATTATTAAAAATCAAAAAATTATTAAAAATCTAGTGTATGGATGGATGAGTAGAAAGATGGGGATAAAAACTAAATGACAAATGGGATGGGATGGGGGGATGGTTTGGGTGTTCTTTTTTCATTTTTATTTTTTATTCTTGTTCTGATTCTTTCTGATGTAGGGGAAATGTTCAGAAATAGATTGTGGTGATGAACGCATAACTAGATGATCATACTGTGAACGGCTGACTGTATACCATGGATGATTGTATGTTATGTGAATGTGTTTGAATAAAACTGAATTAAAAAAATCAATACAATATGGCAGCCAATGTGAATTAATAAATGCTTCACTGGCAAACTCTACAAAATGAAGCTGAGGTATACTGCTTAGCTTAAACCATATCACATAAGATCAAAAATAAATCAGATGATTTTTGTAAAATATTATTATATATTCCCTAGATCAGCCATTTCTGTAGGACCAAGAGAGAGGGAGAAAGAGACAGAGGGAAAAGGATAAAGTAAATGTGGTAAAATGTTAACATTCGGAAATCTGAGTGAAGGGTATCAGGAGATCTGTACTATTCTTGTAACTTTTCTATAAATCTGAAATCGTGTCAAAAGAAAAAGTTAGAAGAAAAAAAAAAGCAGTTTGTAAATACTTGCTTTATGATCTCTGGATAACTTTTCAGGAAAATAGGATTAGAGTATAATAATATAAAGAATCTACTATGTGCCAAGCAGTTTAACAGAAAGAAAATAGTGTACATATAATCTAAAAAGGGCCAAATGATTACACTGTCTCCTCTGCACTGTTTATGGGTGGGGTGGTGGGAGTGGCTGCCCTGGTCAGTGGAAGGGAGTATTCTGGTCTTCGCAGATATGTCTCTTTATGAATAGGATACCATATCCTTTATTAACTCCATAATAGCCAAGGAGACTTATAATAGCATTTTATTTTCTTATACAGATGTTTTTTAATAGGAATGTATATTCCAATCAGTAGACATAAAAGACATAAGTCTTTTAGTCCTTTTTGCAAATATAGTGTTCATTGCCATCAACAAACTGTTAGAGTTGTTTATTGGTCTTTTCGGTCTAGTTCTTATATTATCTATTGCACATCAGATGTACAGTGTCATCAAAGCTGAGATGTGAGCATAACCATTAAGAAGCATAATGGAGCCTGTTTGGGTTGCTGTGCGTGTATTTTTAGTTTTGTTACTTGGCTTGCATTCATTCAGACAGGGGACAGTAGCAGAGTATGCACTTCAATGTAAATCTAGGGTTATTTTATAAGGGCTCATTCCTAAATGGCCTCAGTCAGTATACTGGGAAAAGGTACCTTCTTAATATTATAGATCAGAAATTTATGTAAGTGTTACTGCTAGTGGAAAACAGCTTTCTTTGGTGGTCAGTCTCCACTGAAATCAGTTATTCTCAATCCTTAAAAAATGGAGAAGGGGGCATGCACACATCCATCATGTTATTATAAACTCTTAATGGAAAAATGGCCTAAATAATGCAAGATAGACTTTCCTGAAAGTGTTTGTTTGAGCTCACAAATGTCTCTAATAGAGTAAAACTTAAGGATTTTAACCCTGTGGCCATTAAAAGGATCATGGGAAATCCCTATTGCTAACATGGAACGCTCCCCATGATATACTGAGATAAAATCAAGTTGCAGAAGAGTATGTGGTCAAGAAAGATGCATATCAAACTGTTAATCTCTGGGAAAGGGAAGGGGATTGCAGGGGAGATTCACCTTTAATTTTTTGGCATTGTTTAAAATAAGTTAATTAATGGAGGAAAAGAGACAACTTCCCATGCAGAAGAATTTCAAAATAATAATAAAGAACTTGGTGAGAAAAATTGAAGCAGTTCATTCATACAAAGTACCAGTAACTCCTTCATTATACAAAGATACATAGTACCTCTCAGTTTATATCTTTCAAAGAATAAAAGTGTACAGAATGCTTGAAGACATAATGATGAGTGAAATAAGCCAGGCACAAAAAAGAGAGATATTGTATGTTACCACTAATGTGAACTCTGTGAAAAATGTAAAATAAATGCTTTATTGTATAGAATGAAGGGGACCTAGTGATAGCAAGTAGTGAAGGAGAACAATAACAAGAACAGAAAAGTTATGGAGGGTAATATTAATGTTATGGGAATGCTCAGGAACGACTATGGTTTGTCAGTTTTTGGTGTGTATGTTAGGAACATGCTGGAAGCAATGTAGTTATTTTAGGTTATTTGTTTTTCGATTCCTTTAGTTATGGTTTCTTAATTTTATTGGGATATGGTAAGAACATGTTGGAAGCAATGCAGTTATTTTAGGTTATTTGTTTTTCTTATTCCTTTGTTTTGTTTGAAATGTTTTTTATTGTTTACTTTTTTAATTTTTTGATAAAGTTTAAAAATGACAAAAAGAAACTACAAAAAAAAAAGAGTGTATCGAATGTTGCTACCTGTTCTATGAAAGAATAAGTATCAAATTTTGAGTATTAAGATAGTTGTTATAGTTGTTTTCCAAATCTTCTGTGGACTTATGTGCCTAAGTAATGTTCTTTTTATTTTGCTTTTATAAATATACATAATGCCCCCCTAAAATACTTTTCCTTTTAAAATAGAAATTATGGTGCCATAAAAATTTCTTTCCATTTTGATCTTGTGAGCATTAGGTTTTAAATAGTAAAATGGAGTTTGTTTGCCAACATGTTCCAGGGCACACCAGAGAAAGGTGAGTTAACCATCTTTTGGCATGTCAATAAATATAATAAAAATCAATAAAAGCTTACTAAGACATCAAAGACATTGTAGAAAGTAAAATTAAATGGGGCTACGTTTCATAAGGCTTCTGTGAAGTGTTTGGAGAACTGTTTGTCAAGTAGCGATTTCATAGCTAGGATATCGGAGAATTCAGAAAATTGTGATGGTCCCTGAGGAGATAAGAATTACTGAAATAATAAAGTGCTAGGCTACATTGTTCAGGGAATTGTATTGTTAGCAGTTAGGAGTCTAGGAGGTCCTGGGTAGCTGCTATCAACAAAGAAGGCTTCAACTAGAAGTTCAGATTTGAGACAAGCCAGATGTGAAGAAGAAAGCATTCCAAGTAAAGAAAACTTAGAAAAGATTAAAAAGTCATGTAAATAATGATTTTCTTAAGCAGCTCTTTATTCTCAGTGGATATAGAATTATAATTTTGGGGAAATTTAATCTCAATTCTGACAGCATCCCCAACAAGTGCAAGATTGTGCACATTACCACTATTCTCAAGACTTCTGTGATATCTGGTCATTTTAAAAGAATAGATTTATGATATAAAGTCAATTTTTAATGAACAGAAATCAATAAATGAGTCTTTGAATGATTATGATAATTGTACCTTACATAACAGGCTCTTACAAAGAATAACAATATCAAGGCAGTGAAATTTCAGATCTTAAAATTTAGAGCTGAAAGACACGTTACATATCACATAAACTGTGCCCTCACACAAATAATGAAATGGGTCCAGAGAATTATGTGATTTGCATTAAAGACACTAACACAGGAGGTAGGAGTTGAAGCATATTTTTTTCTTTCATACTTTGCTCCAGGAAAGACTTAGGGCATCTTTGTGAGTACGTGACATTCAAGATGCATTAATTGAAAAAAAAACAAGTAGCAGAATTAAACAGCATGTTCCCATTAAGAAAAAGTTGGTATAAAAGTACAAGTACTAAACTCAGACTATCATTGCCCTGCGTAATTAAAATTTTCTACAATGAACATGGTCTATTTATAATCAAGAAAAGTAAGATTTTTAAAATTTAAGTTAATTTGGTAGCTATAACTATCCCTGATACTGAGACCAGAAGGAAATTTCTCTCATTGGCCCTCCAGGTCATATGATAAACATCCATATGATAACATGCCTGGAATAAATATAGTACCAAGTTCTGAAATCCATCACTGAGGATAGGTAATGGTAAAACACTGCCCAAAAGTTTAAGCTAGGTGCACTCTTGCTTTCTGCTGGCCTGGCTTAATTTAGGCATTGATTTTAGAGTAGCTTGAAGAAAAGGTGGGTTACATACATGAGAGTATCTTCCACCAACTGTCTCCACCAATCATCTGAGTTATGTTTGTTCTCTTATTGCTGTCTCTTCACCCAGTTAATTTTCATTCTCATTTGTTTTTGTAGAAATGGTCCTAAATGCTTTTTGTAACAAGGTAAGGTACTAAGCAGTGGAGATCTAGGTGAAAATCCCTGGTGTATAGTCTGTGTTGCTGATAAATGTAATTTGCCATGTAATTTATCTTCAAAGCTGTTGGAAAGGAGTAACATCCTCTCATTAAAATGAGAGAGCTTGACAAGGATTTATGACTAAACAGAGGGCCAAAGAAGCCTCCTCAAGAAGTTTCCCACCTGCTACAGTGCAGACAAAGAGGTGGTCACAGCCCAGAATCCTACTCAGTGAAGATGCAATAAATGAGTTAACTTGCAATTTAAAATTGTGGACACTAAGCAAAATATATGGTGGAGGAGTGCTAACAAAAATTACTTGAGTTTCAAAAGTCAACTGTAACTCATTTTGGTATTATTAAATCACAGGGCCAGTTGTTTATTAGAAGTAACCCTAATTTATGACAATAAAACCTTATTA
>PVKY010012030.1:0-11648 GCA_004027775.1 Bradypus variegatus | reverse complement strand
ATTGCAATTATCCCCATCTGATATACTAAATATTTTCATTTTCTTGTGTACTTATATTTCTTATTCCTTACTTTAATGATTCCTGTCCCCTCCCACTAGAGTGTAAGGGTTTCTGGAACAGTGTTGACGTATAATAGGTACCAAAAACATTTTGCTGGATATACTAAAGAATCTGATTCAACCAGTGCAGCTTACTAGACAAAATGCATTTGGGTGACCTTGGAGAGGTTATTTAAGATCTTTGTGCTCTTTGGTCCTCATCCTGATGATAAAGCCAGCTTATAGGTGCTGTGAGAATTCAGTTGGACCTTGGCACACAGTAAGTGCTCAGTAAATGGATGATGGTAATAGTTACCACTGATGTTGCTGTTGTTGATAATAATAATAATAGTTAGTAATAGCATGGAAAATATGGGCCAAGTGTAATGAAGTCACTTAACTAACTTAACCATGTTAGTTCGGCAGAGGTGGAACCAGAATGCAGATCTTCTGTCCCCCGGGTCTGTCCCCAGAATTGGAGGAGGGACTGCACCCCAGCAGGCTGTAGGCAGACCTAGGAAAGCCCATTCAAAGACCCAGACTGTGTGTGTGGGTTCAGCTATGCCGAATGTCCAGTCCTGGTCCCCAGACCACATCTGGACATCCCTGGTGCACCCAGACTGGCCAGAAGGGGGGCGTTAGTCCTCCTCCCATTGCTACTCACTGGAGGGCCCTGACCAGTCCTGCCAGGTGAGAGCCCCCACACCTGGTGAGGAACCATGAGGGTCCTTGCAGCGAGTAAAAAGGACCAGGTTAGAACACGTAAGAGCAAGTCTGATTTTTTTAAAATATTAAAAAAAACAAATAACAAAACACAAGGGTTATAGATTTTCAGTGCCCAACTGTAGGGCTAATATGAAATGAAACAGGAAACTGGAAGAGATTGGGTGAGGTTCCGCCAGCTGCCAAGGTGGTTCCTTGCCAAAAATGACCATCAGTGAGTAGAGAACAGAGTAGTTTATGATGTCACTTCTTGCATACCCAGATACGTCTGGGGGCCACCAGCATCTGCAAAATCTCAGTCAGCTCTCCTGCCACCATCGAAAGGATGCTTGTCTCAGGAGGGCCAGCAGGTAGTCTGAAATGGAGACCACCTGGGCCAAAGGGAAGGTCTGGGTTGACTGACAAGCAAACATGTTCTTCCTTAGCTTGTACCTAGATGGGGCCTCCTGGGTGGGGCTAGAAATGATGCTGCTGTTTGGTTCAGTTCTTCAACTCACAGTCCTGATATTCCTTCAGAGCTTTTCTTCCTGCTCTGCTGGGGCTCAGACGTGGGAAATGTGTGTTTGTGTGTGTGAGTGCACACATGTGCACGTGATGGGATGAGCAGTCAGGCATGTGTGTAAGGAGTGGCACACATCACTTAAGCAGGCCCAGGAGCTCCAACCCCAGCATGTACCTCCCGTGAAGGGCCAAAGAGAGGGGAAGCCAGCCCCTTCCCACTTCACTTGCCCAGGGGCTTTCCTCCCTCCTGATGGCTGCCATCTCCTGCAGAGCTCTCCTTCAGGGTGTGGATGTGCGGTGGGAGCTTGGAGATCATCCCCTGCAGCCGTGTGGGCCATGTCTTCAGGAAACGACACCCCTACAACTTCCCCGAAGGCAATGCCCTCACCTACATCAGGTAGGTCCTAGTGGAAAGAGCACTGGACTAAGAGCCAGGGCACCGAGGTTCTAGACCCCAGCTCTGCCAACTCCTCAGCATGTGGCTTTAGGCAGCCACCCCACCTTTTTGAGCCTCAGTTTCCCCATCTGCCCCCCCTCAGGGCTCACATTCTGAGACTTCAGGTACTTCCAGGGATGGGAAGGTGAAGTTGGGAGGATTGTCATGGAAACTGGCCCCATGACTGCCTGTGTGCTGCCTCCACCCAGTGAGCCTCCAGCCCCAGCCCTGACTGAGTCAAGCACCTGCCCATCCACTCCCCAGGCTGCAGGGTGCACTCAGTTTCAAGGGGGAGTGGGCAAGGGCCCTGGCAGGCCACCCCAAGACTTGCTACTTGATGGGGGTGGCACTTAGGGAGTTGTCATCATCCCTTCCCTGTAAAGATGATTTTAACCTCATCAGGCCTATGCTTATTTGTGCTGAGTTTGGAGCAGCTTAGAACAGCGCCTACACAAGTGCAGCTAATTGAATGATTTACTGTTTTGTTTTGCTAGCCCTACTCCATTTTTACTGTTTTTATCATGATAAAAGTAATACATGGTCATTGTAAACATTCAAACAGTACAGAAATATGTTATATATATTCACATATCTGTGTATAGATATGTTGTATTGTATTATTCTTTATATTATATATAGAGAAAAAAGAGGAAGTCCCATTTTACCCGGTCTTACTCCTCTGTATCCCACTTGTCTCTCCAGAAGTAACTACTATTGATAGATTGCTGTTTATCAACTCAGGTCTTTTAATACATTTTCATGTATAGTTTTTACACATGTAAAGAGAGACAGACAGACAAGCCATAGATTTATGTTTTGTTTTTTATATAAATGAGGTCATGCTGGATGTGTTTTCTTCAGTGTGCTTTTCTTCCATTCAATACTAAATTACAGACATTGCTCTACATCGGCACAAAGAACCTTGGCGTTCTTTTTCCAGAGTGCGCAGTGCTGCATCCTGCGAAGGGAAGTTAACTGTTCTCCCACTGATGGGCCCTTAGGTTGTTGCCCATGTTTTATTAAACAAATATCCCTTTTGCCCACGTGCAGGTATTTGGGTAGAATAGATTCCTGGAAGAGAAGCATCAAGGAATGTACATACCTACAGAATCAATAGGTATTGACAGACTGTCCTCCAGAAAGTTTGCACTAGCCCATACCACTCAGTCAGTGCTGCTTTGCATGCGCTCCTGAGATTTTCATTGCCCTGTACCGCACAAAGCCAATCTTGATCCTAACCCTGCCACCTCCCTGGTGACTGTTTTTGCTCTTTCCTTCCTTTTAGGAACACTAAGCGCACTGCAGAGGTGTGGATGGACGAATACAAGCAATATTACTACGAGGCCCGGCCCTCGGCCATCGGGAAGGCGTTTGGCAGGTGGGCCCCTCCAGCTCCCCTGCTCGCCTCCCTCCACCCACGTTAGCACAACTTTAGCAAAATACAGAATGGTGCCTGCACCAAGGAAGCACTCCCAGTCTCGTTAGGGACTGTGCTTCCACTCGCGTGGATCTCCTTGGTCCTGGTAGGGTGTGGAATGCTGAGACGAGACCCTGGTCCTCCAGGAGCCTGTGGCCTCATGGGGAGAGAGAACCAGAGAAGTCTCCCCCGGGAAAACACTTGCCCTTCCACGAGCTGCCTGCAGGGAAGGGGGCATCTGTGGGAGTGCTTAGGGAGGGGCTGCCCAGAGAACACTTGGGGCCTGCCTCCACTCCCTGTTGTTCAAAATCTGACTGCCTGTTTTCCTGTCGTGCTGTGATTACAGTCTAGTTAAGCATTTTCAAAATGCACATAGGTTGCAAAATCAATTTATTGGGTCGTGTACAGAATTTAAAAGAGAGAGAGAAAGAGAAAGAGATTACTACGGAACAGAATAGAAAAAAACCCAGAGTTGATTGCAATTTCAGGTAAGTATGGTTGTGTGAAATTCTTGCTTCTGTTATATATGAGAGTGTGCCTATATATGTATGTTGTGTATACTAGGTCACCATGTAAGATGTATTCTTTTCTCTCTTAAGGTTATGGCCAAAAGAGTTTGGAAAACATCATTTATATCAAATATAGATATGTATTTATATCTATCTCTTAACATAAAGAAAGCTAGGTCACTGGATGTTTCTTTTAACGGGGAACTAACATTTACTGAGGCCCCACCCTACACCAGACCCAGGGTTAGGCACTTTGTACCCCTTAATTCATGGGGTTCTCGCAAAAACTTATGAAGTCCGTGGTTCCCAGTTGAAGGAACAGAAACCGAGGGTCATGGTCAGTGGGCATCGGTCAGCGAAGACGACCCAGGGAGGAGGTCGTGGTGGGCCCCAGGGCGCATCAGATTGTTCTTGTTTACTGAAATTCCCGAAACGCTTAAAGCTTGCTTTTCTTGTTAGAGCCTTTCTCCTCGAGTGGAACGTAGGAAGGGGAAACTTCCGGCTCCTTGGGGCTCTGCTCTGTAGGAAAATCAGGACCAGTCTATGGTCTGCTAAGTGACTCTCAAAGAGTGAGAAGCCCAGAGTGAAGAGTAAACATACCTTGGGCTGGGTTCCTCCCAAAGGAGAGCTCTGAGCAGGAATCTGAGAAGAGGAGGGAGGAGTGCTAGGGAGACCTGGGGTCAGCTGATGGTGCAAAGCAGCAGCCCAGGTGAGTGGGGGGGGCTCCCAGGACCCTGCCTGAGTCAGGCCTCCTCCTCCAGCGTGGCCACGCGGATTGAGCAGAGGAAGAAGATGAACTGCAAGTCCTTTCGCTGGTACCTGGAGAATGTCTACCCCGAGCTCACGTGAGTGCAGCCCTCGTCTCGGGCATCTGGGGTGGGGGCTGAGGCCTGGGGACCCCACCACCCTTAGAGTGCCTCACCCCAGATGGTCTGGCTCATGTGAAGGGTCTGGGGGAACTGAGGGGGCGTTCTGGGGAGTTATAAATTAGAAGGGGTAGAACGAAATTATTAGCAGACAATTCTGGGTCTAGGTCTTAGAGCTAGAAATGGACGTTGTTCCTTAGAAAAGCTGCACTGCATTATGTAGCAAAGGCCACAGGAACATTTATCACCTTTTCCCCTGTTCTCTCCCTCCTGGGAATGTATCCTTGGAAATAAAGCAACCAAAGCAAAAAGCTGTTGGCAAGTGGAAACATATGGCAGCCTTTGCTGCTGCTGTGAAAAAAAACAAGAAACAATTAACAACAGGGCCTGGGTTTCACAAACCACAAACATTGATTTAAACAAATATTATGCAGTCATTAATATTATAATCATAAAGACTGTGAGAAGTGTTTGCTATAGCAAATGAGGAAGCAAAATACAAATGGTGTGTACATTAGAGCTACAGCTACCTATAAATATATTTGTATACCAAAAAGGACTGTGGGTAAAAAGCAATAATGGCTGAGAGCAGGGCAGAGAGGGTTCTTTTTCTTATTTTAAAATCCTTTTCAATGTCTTGGGTGATCTACACACCTCGTGCCTCACATCCTTCAAGTCTTGACTCAGATGTCCCCTTCTCAGGGACACCTTCCCGAACATTTTAAATTGGCAGCACTGTGCCCCTCCCCACCTTCTCTGCTTTATTTTTCTTTATAGCCTTTGTCAGTATTTAACATTACATATTTGGCCAGTTAACTTTGTGGTCTGTCTCCCCCAACTGACTGTAAGCTCCATGAGGGTAGAGGTTTTTACCTGTTTTCTTCACAGCTTCACCTCCAGCCTCTAAACCAGTGTCTGTCACAAAGTAGGCAGGTGCTCAAATAATGTCTTGGAAATTAGCATTCTGCCTGCTACAGCTTCACCTTGAGGAACTGAGGTCATTCCGCCACGGCCAGCTTTCTCCGAGGATGCTGCCATGGCTTTCCGGAACAGTCCTCTTTCAGAGTTCCCCTCAGAGCCCACATATCCTTGAAAGAAGCAAATCTTTGTTCTTGGAGGGCAGAATTGATTTTTGGAGAACAGCCATAATTAGGCTGTAGCCAAGTCCAGTGGATAAACTAGATGACTAACCCAGATAATACAATTCTGGGTCCTAAATACAGTGTGACTCTAAACTAACAAGACTTAACAGACTCTGGTAGCAATTTCCAAGGAATTCCCCAAATGATTTGAGTAATGGCAGCAACGTTGGAAGAGAGTTGGCAGCTGAATAACCCCAGCTCCCCAGGTGATAGCTGTGAAGGAAAGAATAGTACATTTTTTAAAATGTAATAAATAACTTCCCAAAGCTACTGCTTTTAAGGGGACGGTACTCATTCAGATGTGTTCTTTTCTTAGACCCTGAGAGAAAAAAAGAAGTCACTTCTTTCCATTCTGTGGAAGTTCATAGAACATTTGGAAGGAGCCCATAGACTAAGCTTGGGGTCAGGAGCTGGGAAGGGTTGTTTAACTGGCTGTTAAATGAGTCGCATAAGCCACCTTCTGTTTGTTCCATCACTGTGCCAAGGTTTTTATTTTTTTAATGTTTAATTTGTTTTTTGTTAAGATAGAAACCCCATACTTCTATCTTATCAAGATTGTTCACCCCCAGCTAACTCAGTCATGTTCTGCCTCAGTGCTCAGGGTGAAGGACTGGGATTTTGGTTAGAAAGGATGTCTATGGGTGCAAATGATAGCAACTTTCCTCCAAATGAGGATTGCAATAGTTGCCCACCCTTAGAAATGATCAGCGGGAAGTCTCTTTGAGGGGCTGAAGGAAGAAGCCTTGGCAACCGTCTTGCCAGGGCTCTAACCCTTCTCCAGGTTGGAGCTCTGCAGCTGGCTTCGGCAACTGTTAATTTATTACTTTTGTTAGGACTGCCAGGAGCCTTGTCGTGGTTGTGCGTTGCACAACTGCAGCACATCTGGGAGGGTAACAGTCACACAGCAGACATTGTTTATTACAGCACTTCCTGGCAGATGGCAATAAACTCTCTTCTTACAAAACCCATATATTATGACCGTTTTCTAACAGATGGAAGAAAAGTATCTGCAGGAAGGGGTGTCAATTGTATTGCTACCAAGGTGGTGTCAGGGCTAATGGCTGACTTGCCTGGAGGAGATCCGCAAAGAGGGGAGTGGATGCAGACCCAAGAGGCCGACCTACAAACAGGACAGCTGCGCCCAGTCCTGCTGGGGAACTGTGGAAGTGTAGTGGTGATGGCCGTCCCAGCTGCTCCTGTGCAGTGACCGCACAGACACCTCCAGAGCTGCATCTGGTCTTGAGATTGCTCCCCATAAGCTACAGTGGCCAGGTGTTGGGGGGGGGGTGTCACCTCATCAGCAACAGGGGTAGGGAGATAAAAAGAGTAGGAGGGCCTGAAACAACCCCTGGACGCCTTGCCTTATTCTCCCAGAGCTTAGTTCTCAAACAAGCCTCAGTAGGCAGGGAATGTTTCTTGATAGAGGGGGAAATATAACAAATATCCCCTGGATGAAGCAGAGAGGGTGGAGCCATTGCTCCTTAACACCCTTGCAACTAGTAGAGGTTGCAAACTCAAGCCCTTACAGTGGTCAGACAGGTAATATAAATAAACAAAGTGGTCAGTGGAGACAGTAAGGAGTTGTGGGGACTGTGGCAAACTGGGATGTCAAAGCCCTACCCAGAGGGGGCATTAATACAGTGGATTAATGTCAGGCAGGTATGCAGACTCAGTGTAGCCTGTTCTTCCTGTTTTCCAAAAAGAAGCTGGAAATTCAGATGTTTCTGCAGAATGTCCAATTTTGAAATTTGTTTTTGTTTTTGTTTTTAATATTACCAACTAATTAAAAGCAACAAACACCACATGTTTTGTCCGTCAGATAACGTATCTGGGGGTTAGATTGAGCCTGGGGGCCAGTGGTTTGCAAGCTCTGCTGTAGAGCTGCTCAACCGCATGCAGGGTCTGGAGGAGGCATACATGGCTGCCAGGAGTGTGGGAGAGAATGAATGGGTCTCCCCGAGGCCCCGTGGGAGCAGATCGGTTCTGGGGCTCCGTGGGCTTCCAGCCAGCCCTGAGGAAGGAGACCTGGTGTGACTGAGATCCTGCAGGATGGCCACATCTAAGAACACCAGAAACTTTATGAAGGCTCCCCAGCCTCAAGTTCTCTCCCCAAAAGAGGTAACAGGAGGCCGATAAGATGAGGCACACGGTCAGACTCTCTCACCCCTCCTGGTTCCCCGTTACCCCCATGGACCACATGGGGCATAGTCCAATAACATAGATTACCTTCAAGGATATAAACTTGTCTGCTAGGGCCAACAGTCTCCCGCTAGGGTAAGGCAGTGTTTATGTCATTGTGTGCACACATGTGTGTTCAAGCATATTTCCCTGTGTATAGAATATTTTGAGAATATAATGTATAATATTTTGAAACATGCCTGTTTTACCTAACAGTATGTTGTGAACCTTTTTTCCATGTTATTAAATAGCCCTTCACAAAGTGATTTTTAGTGGCTGCAGGATTTTCCATCCTATTTGCTTAGCCCATCGCCTACTGTTGGTTATCTAGGAATTTCCAGTGTTTTCAGTAAAATTAACCACTCTGAGGTAAACACCTTTGAAACGAATACTCTGCACACATCTATAATTATTTCCTGAGGATAATAAATTCTCAGAAGTGGGATTGTTAAAGGTGTGCACATTTTAAAAAATAGTACCACATTGCTCTCCAGAAAAGTTGGGCCAATTTATGCTCTCACTGGCAGGATATGAGAAGAGTGAGAAGATGAATTTCACAGCTATTGCCAATGCTGAGGATGATCATTTTTTTAAAAAAATCTATTTATACACACACACATACAAATTACATGGAAAATAAATATATAAACATATATGGTAAACAGTGGTGACTCCTTCGTATTTCCTTGATCATTAGTGAGTTGAACACACTTTCATATTGATGTATTTTAAATTTGCTTCTTCAAAATGAGCCCTTTCCTATCATTTTGAGATTGGTAATAGCCCCCATTTAGGCTCCAGCCTCCTCCCAGGCTTTCTTTCCTCGTTCTGCACTGTGGCACCTTGTGTTTCTGCCTGAGCTCTCTCCCCCTAGGGTCCCCTGTGTCTCTGGCTTTGGCCTCCAGAGCAGTCCCTGGGGCTCCCGGAGGCCCAGGTTTCCCAGAGGCTGCTCATGCTCCCGCACCTTCCGCAGCTCACCTCTTCCTGCTGGCCAGGCCTGCCCCGGAGCGTCCCTTCCCATGGAGAACTTCATGCCCAGGTGATGGGGCAGCCTCAGGTGGTCAGAGGATGAAACTGACACTGCCTTTTCTCTCAGTGTCCCAGAGAAAGAAGTACTCCCTGGCATCATTAAGCAGGGCGTTAACTGCTTAGAGTCGCAGGGCCAGGACACGGCCGGGGACTTCCTGCTTGGAATGGGGATCTGCAGAGGGTCAGCCAAGAGCCCACCTGCACCCCAGGTAAGCTGCCTGGGACCTCTGAGTCCAGAGACAGGGTGGGAGAGGAGCCAGGGGCATCATCCAGGAGGGGCTGAGGGTTTCCCTCTGCTCATTCTCTGCTCCTTCCTCATACTCTGCTCCTTGAGTCAGTTCCTACCACACTCCCAGCCCGTTTCCAGCCTGTCACATGGTTGCCCCTCTGTGCACCATCTGCTTTCTCCTTGCAGAGGGAGAAATGCTGCCCTCACAGTGCCCACTTCTCTCCTGGGACACAGGTGGTCAGTTGTATAGCAGGAGCAGAGTGTCCAGACTGCTGTGTGTGTACACATGTGCAGGCATGTACACATGTGGGCAGCATATGAAAGTCCATGTGCCCACATCCAAACTAGACCAGGTCATGGAGACCCCAGCCTGGTCCAGCTCCCTGGCTGCCCTGGTCCCACATCCTGTCTTTCTCCCTCATTCCCCAGTGTCCCTTTGTGCATCCTTGATTGCCCTCCTCTCCAGCTCCAGTTCAACTTCCCCTGCCACCCACCCACCCCACAC
Organism: Bradypus variegatus; assembly: GCA_004027775.1. Lineage (NCBI taxonomy): Eukaryota > Metazoa > Chordata > Mammalia > Pilosa > Bradypodidae > Bradypus > Bradypus variegatus. The sequence continues at coordinate 2,074 of PVKY010012030.1, read as the reverse complement.
ACAATATTTTATTCTGGAAAATTTCAAACATATAGAAAAGTTGAAAGAATTATACAGCAAATACCCATACACCCACCCCTGGCTTCTACCATCGTTAGTGGTGTGTTATATTTCCTTTATCACGTATCTATCCGTTTATCCATCCATTGCTGATCTTACTGTTTGACCCAGTCCTTCTGGTCTCCGTCTTACAGGAGTGGCTGTTCACTGACCATCTCATCCAGCAGCAGGGAAAGTGCCTGTTTTCCACCTCTACCTCCACCACCCCCGGGGCCCGGGTCACGCTGCAGGTGTGCAACCCGAGGGAAGGCAGGCAGGTAAGACTCCCCATTCTGGGGACACTGCAGCCCCGGCCCCGGGGGACAGGAAGGCCAGCAGTCCCAGAAGGATACTCAGGGGGTGCAGCAGCCCCTGGAAGACAGCCCCAGGTTGAGACATTTAGGCTCAGAGAAGCCCTCCAGGTGAGGATCTGGGATCCTAAGCTGACATCCCAGCCAAGCCTATTACTTCCCTGATGAGGAGGTGCTTCTTCAGATGAATATTTATTTAATGTCTGTCTCTCCTGCCAGCCTGTGTGCCTCATGAGGGCAGAGATGATTTGTCTTAACGGCTGAATCCCTTGCCCCAACAACTCCTACAACGAAAATAAGTTGTTAGCTTTTACCAAGAGCCTGTACTGGGAGTTTTACATAGAGGATCTCATCTAACCCTCCCAGCAACCCAGTGGTATGGTCCTGGTACTATCCTCATTTGATAGGTGGATCCACCAGGCTCACTGGATTTAAGAAATGTGTGTCGGATCACACAACTAGCAAGTGGAGGGCTTGGGATTCAAACCCAGATCCGTGTGTGTGACTCCTAAGCCCACTGTTTGAACCCAGCACATAGTAGATGCTCAATAAGTATTTCGTGACTGTCTGACTGAGATGGTGATTTCTAGGCTGTCATGGCCCGACATCTCTGAGGTAAAGCCTCCCGCCCACCCTCACCCCTCCTTACTGAGGCCAGAGCTGGAAAGTAGCTCCCAGGGTAGCCTCCACTCAAATACGCAGGGGCTGAAGCATCCATGTTCCACTTTGTGCTGGCCCAGCCTACAGGGCTTGCAGGAATTTCCTTGGGCCCTATTCCTTCTGCTCTTAAAAGTCCTGCCAGGCCCCACAGCCCCTGGGATGGCTGTGCCCCTTCTCCTCTCAGGAGGACAGGATGAGCAGCTCTCCATCTGCCCAATGCCTTCTAGAATCTGGGCCTCTTGGTCCCCCTTTGGCCCGTTTCTGAGGCCGTTTGGCCTTTATGGGTCTGAGAGGCTCCTATGAACTGGAGCAGGTATGATGGAACCAGCAGGTCCCAGCTCCACCACTTCCCCCACCTCTCTGAACCTCAGTCTCCCCACTTATAAAATAAGGGCTCCCTCCCCTGCCTACCTTGCAAGGAATATGCAGGAACTGAAAGAGTTTGTGGAGCTGGGAAGAGTATTGGGAAGTGATATTGTTTCTCTGGCCAGGCCCAGAATTGAGTGGCTCCAAGCTTGTGCCTGCTGACTCTGGTAGGAAGTGAGAACCCTGCAATTTGGAGAGCCCCTCCTAACAATTGGTTGACTGATTGATTTGTTCATTCATTCATACTAAAATTAACATGTAGTGGGGGGCTGCCTTGTGCCAGACTATGGGCTGCTCACATTAGTGGCAGGATGAAAGACATGGTCCTAGACCCCAAGGAACTTATGGTCTAGTCAGGCAGGAAGGGGCAGAACAGAGGGCCAAATGCTGGGGCAGCACCGAGCATGGGGCTTTGGAGGCCTAGGAGGCCCCTGCACCACACCCCCCACCAACCATGGTCGGCAAGACCTCCCAGGCAGAGGATGGCTGCATGCTCCCCAGATGATGGTGCTTGGAGGTTGTTCTGGTTGCTAACATTGCTGGAAGGCAAAACACCAGAAATGGATTGGCTTTTATAAAAGGGGGTTTGTTTGGTTACACAGTTAGTCTTAAGGCCATAAAGTGTCCATCAGCAAAGGGTACCTTCACTGGAGAAAGGCTATTGGCATCCAGAAAACCTCTGTTACCTGGGAAGGCAC
>PVKY010012029.1:0-11721 GCA_004027775.1 Bradypus variegatus | reverse complement strand
CCCAAGGTCAGAGTGAAGCTGAATCAAGATCCGGCAAATCGTGTTTTAATCCTTCACCAAGCCAGCAGCGGTGGGAGCCCCTCTGAGGGCCCGACTTCAGGGGCTGCCCCGGGGCCCAGCCGGCCTGCGCCAGGCCCACTGCCCCCCACGCCTGTTTTCTGGCGTCCTCCTTGGCTCAGGCTCAGCCCCCCAGCCAGGAGCAAGCACCTGAGGGCCCTGGTTCTGCCTGTCCTCCAGGCCTGGTGATGCCACCCACTCACCTGACAGGGGTGCCCCCCAGTCCCCCCCGTGCTCAGGGCTTCTGCACCCATCTCGCCCACTGCAGGGCATCTGCCCCCGACTCAGTCATGGCCCCCAGAAGCCGGCTGCTCACTCAGCCTCACACTCCACCGCCAGCCCCTCTGAGAGCAGTGGTTCTCAAAGTGGGGTCCTCGCATCCCAAGGGTCCCCAAGAACCTTCCGGAGGGCCCATGAAAACCATCCCCGCCATAAACCTGAGATGGTGAACAGGGGGTTTCCCAGAAGCCTCTGCCGTGTAATGAATTGTTGTGGCTGCCTGGGCACTTGTGTCTTAAATATGCCTCCGTTTCAGCCTCCAAGACACTAATATCGACAGCTTTACCCTCGGGGACTCTAATGGAATCCTGAAGACTTGGGAACCACTGCTGGGAGTCGAGGGGCAGCCACCCTGAGCCCCACCCAGTCCCCCATGGCCAGCTCAGCTCCCACCTCCTTCCCAGAAGCCCCGCCCACCCAGGGTGTGGAGACACCAGGAACCGGTGGGGGCTGTGACCGCGGGATGGACGCAGGGCCCCGTGGGTAGCTGTGGGAAAGTCCTGGGTCCCAAGGGTGTTCGGGGTGCCAACGCCCCCACAGATGCCAGGAGCTCGAGCAGACCCTGGGAGGCCTGGGCCAGATCCCTGCCGCCCCTTTGACTTCACCCTGCATGGACGCCAGCGGTGCAACAGGCGTCAGACCTGGTGGGGGGCACTTCCTGGACCCACCTTCATCTCCCCACCTTGCAAGGGGAGCCCGGGCCCAGCCTCAGGGCACCGCCCTCCCGAACGGTGACATTCTCCGTCCTTGCTTCCCCTGGGAGCCTGTGACCCTGGCAGCATTTGTGCCCACCATGAAGGTGGCCTCTGAACACAGACGCCAGGGGGCAGGTTGGGCAGGGTGGGCAGGGCAGGCAGTGGGCTGGCCTCGGCCCACCCCCAGTGCCTTGCTGACCCTGATTCCTGGGGAGGCCAGTGTGTGCACAACCTGGGGCCAGGAGGAGAGGGGATCCTGCAGCCCCTCTGTACCTCCCATGGGCGTCCCTTGCTGCAGCCAGGGGCTCGTTTTCACTCTTGCCCCCATCACAGGCTGACAAATGGCTTTGGTTTGATCCCAATTCTAACTGGGCCAGGCCTAAAAGAACACCCCGGGGTGGAAGGGTCCCTCGGCCACCAGTGAAGTGCCAGAAGGCCCAGGGCAGACGAGGCCCGGGTTCCCCAGTTGGGGCCATCGGGGGAAGTACAGGACAACCCATCAAATCTGAATTTCTAATGAACAACAAATACCGTTTTAGTATGTGTCCCAAATACTGCACGGGACATACTTAAACTGAAAAATTATTTCTTGTTTATTGGAAATTCAAATTTACCTGGACAGTCTGTACTTTTATTGGCTAAATCCAGCCACCCTGCCTTGGAAACCAACCCAACCTTCCGCATACGCCCTAGGGAGGTGAGCCCCCAGCCACCGGCCACCTCCTTGATGCCGACACGCCCTTTGTGTGCGTTCCAAGGCCCACCACACTCTGGGGTTTGGGGGGAGGCGCCAGCAGCCCTCCGAGCTGCCACTGGGCCACGGGGCCTCTCTCCCAGCCGGCTGCTTCCGTTCCACTCTCACCAGAATATCAGCCCCAGAATAGCAGATCCACAGCCCTGGAACCTGTAACCTCATGTTGCAAAAAGAACTTTGCAGATGTGATTCAGTCAAAGCTCTTGCAATGGGGAGACTGCCCTGGGCCATCTGGGTGGGCCAAAATGCCACCCAGGGGTCCTTCTCTGAGAGAGGTGGTGGGGGGCAGGCCGTGGGAAACAGGCAGATAAGGGAGTGACACGGCCACAGTGCAAGAAGATGGTGGCCGCCAGAGGTTGAAGGAGGCAGGAGCTTCGGTGGGCTGCGGGGAGAACACAGCCCTGCCCACACCCGACCCCAGCCCAGGGAGATGGACCTCACACTTCCGGCCTCCAGGACTGAGCGAACATTCTTGCTTGGCTTCAAGCCGCCCTGTCCATGGTGCTTCATCTCGGCAGCCACAGGACACCACTGAGAGCAGGGCCTGCCCAGCCCCGGGCCAGGGAAAGAGGTGGGAGGACGGTCCCTTGTTGGGACGTGTCCCGGGATGGAATCCTGACCCAGACACATCAGGACCACAGAGGAGCCCCGAGGCCCCAGCCCCAATGACGGACAATGGTGGCCCCCCAGCTTTTGGGGCCAGTGCCCCTGCACACTTTGCCTCGGCACTCCCTGGGGCCTGGGGGCAGGACACGGACCAGGCTTGGCCTCCAGCTGCAGGGGAGCCAGGCTGCCGGGGACACAGGAGTCTGGGACCTGGGCCAAGGAGCACCCCAGAGCCCCAGACCCCAAAACATTCGGTGCCCTTGTCCCTTGCTCTGCATACCCCATGGGGCTGCTCCAAAACCACCCCAGGCAGCCCAAGCCTCCAGTGGGGGTACGGACACTTGTGGGCTGCCCACCACCCCTGCCTCTGTGGGCAGAAGGACACTTGCCCAGGTCACCTGGCAGGGGCATGGAATGCTGGGCGGGACACCTGCGCGCGCTGGGGGGGGAAGGGGTGGCACCGGCGGGTTCCAAGGAGAGCCCCCTCCCCGCGGGACGTCCCCCTCCCCCACGGACACGCAGGCTCAGGCGAGCTGGGGGCCGCGCAGTTTATTGGTAAAACGGACTCTGAGCGCCACGGATGGGGGCGCGGAAGCCTGGGGACGGCGGGGGACGCTTTTCCTCTTGAAGAACTTCCACTGGACCTTGATGGCGAGCATCCAGTCGCGGACCGAGAGCCTCTGGCATGCGGAGGTGCAGGCATGCGCGCGGGGGGCGGGGCCGCGCGGGGGGCGGGGCGGGGCCGGGGACCGGGGGCGGGGCGCGGCGCCGCCGGGAGGGGCCGCGCCGCGGGCGCCCGCGCTTCACTTGCCCGCCTTCTGCGCCTTTTGCGCCGACTTGGTGACCTTGCCGGCCCCGCCGCTCTTCTTCTCCACGTTCTTGATGACACCCACGGCCACCGTCTGCCGCATATCGCGCACGGCGAAGCGGCCTGCGGGGAGGGGCGGGGAGAGGGGGGCTAGGGCCACGCCCACGGGCCGCCTGCCGGGATGCAGCGCGCAGGCGCACTCTGCGCACGCTGCATCCTCCCCAGCGGCACTGGCCGTGCGCCCCGTTCCTGCGTCCAGGTGGGCAGTGAGGGCTCTAATTTCTGCAACGCTCTTGGCTCCTTATGCGGCGGGAATGATTGGCCCTCAGGACTCGCCCCAAGGCGTTATGGGAGGATTAAATGATACAAAACATGGAAACGTCCCGAGAACATGATGGAGTGGGGGAAGCCCTTTTAGCAACTGCAGAGCGACCCCGCATGAGGCAGCCTTCCGATATTGGACTGGGGACTTCCACTTTGGGTGGTCCAGCTCAGTCACCCTAATTCTGCTCCTGAGGACCCTGGACAAGTCACTGATGGGGTTTTCATCTGCAGAGTGGAGCCCAGCCCAACCCTGTCTGGCACAGCCACCTGCACTCAATGACCTGGAGCCCATGGGCCTCCTAAGCTCTGAGCTCACAAAGAGGCATGCCATAGTGCAGGACCTTCCCACCACCACCTGCAGCCCACTGCCCAGCTGGGACCAGCTGCTAGCCCCCCAGGCTACACCTGCCCAGTGGCACCTCCCTCAACCACCCCCACTCACCGAGAGGTGGGTACTGGGAGAAGCTCTCCACACACATGGGCTTTCCTGGGACCATTTCCACAATAGCTGCGTCACCTGACTTCAGGGACTTGGGGTTGTCCTCCAGCTTCTTGCCAGATCGCCTGTCGATCTTCTCCTTCAGCTCGGCAAACTTGCACGCGATATGTGCTGTGTGGCAGTCGATGACTGGCGAGTAGCCAGCGCTGATCTGCCCAGGGTGGTTCAGGATGATGACCTGAGAGACACACACAGGTCAGGCACCTGCAAGGCCGTCCCGAGCGCCCACCTCCCAGGGCCCCAGCTGCTGACTGCAGAGGATGCTCAGACGGTGCAGCCGCCCTGGGACCTTGGCCACACAGGGCCTCATAAGCATTCAGCAAAGCCAAAGAGATAAACAACTGACAGCAGCTTGAAGGGGGGGGAGGTTGTGCTTATACTGTCAGCCCCCCAGCACTAAACCAGGTGTTGACAAAATTAGGCCTCAACTATTGCATCTCAATTATGCCTCGATGCTAATTTTTTATTTTCAGGAAAAATGTGGGGTGTCAAAGGCTGGCGGTCCCACAAGCACCACAGCAGGCACAGGGACCGCAATGGGCGTGCAGGGCGACGGGGCCTGGGCCTGGCCCAGCTTCTCCTCTTCCTGCCAAGGGACCTGAGGCTGGTCACCCACAGAAGGGGGCTGCGTGCCCCAGGCCCAGGCTGCGTGGGTGTCAAGGCACAGTAGCAGCTGCACCTCACCGGTGACATCATTACTGCCCTGGGGGCCCTGGCACCCGCACGGCCCGCACACCTGGGAGGTGAACTGGGCGGCCTCCTGCGGCGGGTCGGACTTGCTGTCCCCGCACACATTGCCCCGGCGGATGTCCTTGACGGACACGTTCTTCACATTGAAGCCGACATTGTCACCGGGCAGGGCCTCACTGAGGGCCTCGTGGTGCATCTCCACTGACTTCACCTCCGTCGTGATGTTCACAGGCGCGAACGTCACCACCATGCTCGGCCGCAGGATGCCCGTCTCCACGCGGCCCACCGGCACCGTGCCGATGCCTGGGCCGAGAGGAGGGGCCGTGAGAGACGGGCAGGGCACTCGGGGGAGGCTGGACACCAGCTGGTCCTCCGGGCAGGGCTGGGGGTGTGGCCATGTGGAGGGAGGGAGGGAGGGGAGACCCCAGACAGGTCAGAGCCTCGGGCCCAAGTGGAAGCATCCCCCGAACACAGGGCAAAGAAGAGACCAGGCGAGAGGAAGTCGATGGGGAAGGGGCAAGAGGCACAGCGGGCAAGGAGAGCAGGGGGAGGGGCAGCATTACCCCACAGAGGACCTCTTCTCTCCGTTGGGACCCCTCCTAGGTCCCTGTTCTCTGTGGGAACCCCTTTCCTCTCTGTAGGGACCCCTCTTCTCTGTGGGGACCCCCCCTGGGTCCTTCTTCCATGTGGGGACCCCTCCTCGTGGCCCTGAGATGGCAACATCAGAGCGAGTCATGGACCCCTCCACCTGTGAGCCCCTGGGACTGCTCCTGCCATGGCCCCGGCAGACCCTGCCCACAGAGGGGCCCCTGGGCTCCACTCTGAAGCTACCTCCTTGGGGTGCTGTCACTCAAGGGGCATCGTGCTGCCAGCACCTCGCATGGATCTGCTCACACCCAGTTGTGCCTCTGCTGAGCAGGCATCTTGTCTACCCCAGGGCGGGGAGGGAGCGTCACCAGCCCTGCCGCCCTTGGTGGTGGTGGGGACATTGTGGCACAACCACGGCTGAGCCTGGCAGCTGTGCCCTGAGCTGTCCCCACCCGCACACAGGCCCGTCATCTCTGGCTAGTACTCCCCATGGAAGTGGGTGCCCCCAGTGTGGGGGTGACGGGGGGGCAGGGATGAGTCACCCTGTGCACCAGCTCCTAGCACGTGGCTCAGCTCTCCCTGGGAGGGAGAGAAAGCCTAGTAAAGGCTGGATGGATGGATGGACAGACGGATGAATGGACAGGTGATTAGTGGATGGACAGATGGATGGACGGATGGGTGGGTGGGTTGATGGACAGGTGGGTGGTGGATGGATGGATAGACAGACGGACGAATGGACAGGTGATTAGTGGATGGATGGATGGATGGACAGATGGATGGACGGATGGGTGGGTGGGTTGATGGACAGGTGGGTGGTGGATGGATGGATGGACAGACAGACGAATGGACAGGTGATTAGTGGATGGATAGATGGATGGACAGATGGATGGACGGATGGGTGGGTGGGTTGATGGACAGGTGGGTGGTGGATGGATGGATGGACAGACGGATAGGGGGATGGATAGAGGGGGGTGGGTGGCCCCCCGAGAGTGCAGCATGTGAGGTCGGGCAGAGATGACCCGGCCTCTGCAGACCCCTGTCGGGAGCCCTGGTCTCAGCTGAGGGTCCGAGAGCAGAGCTGGCGGTGGGTGGTGGGTGGGGGTGGGGCCTGCTGTGGGGCGGTGGGCACAGGGGTCTTCACTCACCACCAATCTTGTACACGTCCTGCAGAGGCAGGCGCAGGGGCTTGTCGGTGGGGCGCGTGGGGGGCAGGATGGTGTCCAGGGCCTCCAGCAGGGCCACGCCACTGGCATTCCCTTCCTTGCGTTCCACTTTCCAGCCCTTGAACCACGGCATCTGGGCAGGACGAGGAGGGCACCTGATGGCAGAGCTGCAGACCACCGGCGTCCTCCCCACAGCCCCACGCACTGACCCCCGGGCGAGGGGAGCCCACGGCCCTGGCCTCCTGGGGATCTGTGGGCGTCACTCTCGGGTCGGAAGCAGCAGCCTGACGGAGACCCTGGCTGAAGGGTCTCCCAGCCCTGTCCCACCCCCGCCCCCCGGCTGCTGCTGCCTGACTGTGCGCCCGGCTTTGCTTCCCATCCTCTGAGCTAGGGAGTGGCTCCATCCCCCAGCCCCTCCCAGCCCCAGCTCACACGTGCACCTCAGGGACCTGGGGAAGGAGACCTTGTCTTGGAAAGGGGAGGGCAAAGGAGAGGAAAGGAAGAGGACGCCCCTGAGGCTCCCAGACTGGGCCAGCAGGGAGCCCCCAGCCTTGCCCCCACTCCCTGCAAGCAGCCAGGGCAGGAGGGGCCAGAGCGGCCGATGGCTGGGCTGGGGGCCCTGGAAGCTCGGCCGCACCACCGTGCCCACCCATCTCCAGGCTCGGCAGCCCCCCCACCAGGGCCCCCCCTGAGAGGGAGCTGGCACCCGCCCCCACCACAGCTCACTGGGCCCAGCTGCCACAGGCAGGGAGGAGAGGGGGCAGCCATATCCCAGGTCACTCCCGGGGACCCTGTATCCTCCTACCTCTGTTGTCAAGCTCAAGCCCAGCCCCCAAGACACCGAAGGTCAAGCAGGTGACTCCTGGAGACCAGGGACCCTGGGAGCCAGCCGAGATCCAGGAGGGAGCAGGGACCAGGCTGGCCGCAACCTCCCCACTGGACCGGGAACGCCTGCGTGTCCCAGAGCCCTCTGTGCTCCCACACCCTGCACGAGGTGCCCGGGGCCGGGACAATGGGCTGGGCAGAGGCTGGGGCTCCCAGAGAAGGAGCATGTGGGCTGGGGGTGCCTTCCCCCTGGGCATCAAGCTGGGGGAACAGCTCAAAGAAGGGCCCCCAGGGCCTCTGCCAGCCTCAGGGGAGCTGAGGGGAGGCCTGACACCCGGCTCCCCCGGGGGCTCTACAGGGAAAGGACACTCAGGAGGCCAGGGCCCGGCTCCCCCCAGCCCTGCCCCCGCCGGGCACTCACGTTGGGCGAGGGCTCCAGCATGTTGTCACCGTGCCAGCCGGAGATGGGCACGAAGGGCACGGTGGCTGGGTTGTAGCCAATCTTCTTGATGTAGGCGCTGACCTCCTTGACGATCTCGTCGTAGCGCTTCTCGCTGTAGGGTGGCTCGGTGGAGTCCATCTTGTTGACGCCCACAATGAGCTGCTTCACGCCCAGCGTGTAGGCCAGCAGCGCGTGCTCCCGCGTCTGCCCGTTCTTGGAGATGCCCGCCTCGAACTCGCCCACACCCGCGGCCACAATCAGGACCGCGCAGTCCGCCTGCCGCGGGTCAGAGGTGAGCGCCACCAGGCTGGAGGTGGGCGCTGCCGCCCTGAGGGCACGTGCCCGGCTCCACCCCGCAGCCCTGGGCCAGGGGCTCAGCCCCCCCACCCCATTTGCCAGCTGCACGAGCCCAGCTGGGGCAGCATGAGGACGGAGGGCAGCATGGGTGCAAAAGCAGCTTGGAGGCGGACAGCTCAGGGACAGGGACAAGGCTGGTGTTCTGTCCTGCTGTTTGCATCAGCGTTTGTGTCTGTCCAGGACAGGGCAGCGCACCTTTCTGTCCTGCTGACCCGCCTCCCCCCCAGCCTCGGCACCTGTCTACTCCCGTCCGCTCTGCCTGGTGTGGCCCCTGACATGTCTGGGTGCCCGTGTCCTATGCCCACGTGGGCGCCCCTGCCCGACTGGCACACCGGGGCCTGCACTCAGGTCTTGGGGGGCTCTGTCCCTGTGGAGGGGCTGACCCTGGAGCTCAGTGTGAAAGGGGGCGGGGCAGCGGCCCGGCTCCCCGCACCTGCCCACCTGCGACGTGCCGGTGATCATGTTCTTGATGAAGTCGCGGTGGCCCGGGGCGTCGATGATGGTGATGTAGTACTTGGTGGTCTCGAACTTCCACAGCGAAATGTCGATGGTGATGCCGCGCTCCCGCTCGGCCTTCAGCTTGTCCAGCACCCAGGCGTACTTGAAGGAGCCCTTCCCCATCTGGAGGAGGGCGGCAACAGGGCACGGGCTCAGCCCAGAGACCCCAGGAATGAGGGGTGGCCCTGGGACTTCTGCAGGACGCCACCCTCGAGGGCCAGACCCCAGCCCTGCAGGGTCGCTCAGCACAAGCCACTTTGCTCACCTGCCGGCAGGGGGCACAAGGACTCGGGGCAGCTCTGGGAGGCGCCCAGGAGCACTAAGCCCTCTTCTGGAGGGATTTCCTGAAGGTCCCCCTTTCCTGAAGCTAGGGACCCCACTATCCCTGCACTAGTCAACCAGAGGCCAATAATGGCCTGAGGTTTTGGGCTGTCCAATTGCCCCTCTGCACTGTAGAAAAGCAAAGCAAAGACGCGAACACGGTCGCCTGTGGGAATCTTTCCAGCTCTTTCTAGGGTCCGGCCCAGCCCGCGGAGGCTCCAAGGAGCGCCCAGGTGCCCCCTCCCCTGGCTCAGCCGCCCACTCAGGCAAGGTGGGGGCTCCGCCCTCAGCAGACACCAGAGCTGACACCTCCAGGGCAGCAGCTCCCGGAGAGGGGCCCCACTGCCAGGGGCCAGGGTGAGGGGGCAGCACAGCGAGGTCGCTGCCGAGCTAGGGCAGAGCTCCCCAGCAGGGGACATGCCCGGGGAGGGCTCTGTCCAGCCCAGAGGTCCACTGGCCCCAGCAGGGACCAGAATCAGACGCCCCACAAACACCCCCTTCCTTCCCCAGCGCCAGCCCCGCAGGGAAGAAGTGACGCAGCTCGTGGGCCAGGGATGTGGCTCAGTGGGCCCCGTCCCCAGGCAGGGTCAGCCCAGGCCAGTGGCCCCTCCAGAGCTTAGGGGTTGAGGGAGGGGCAGAGGGCAGTGCCCCCCACTCTGGTACCACTTCCCTCCCAGAGGTCTTGGCCATGCTCAGAAGGGCCACCAGCACCCGGTCCAACACTGGTGCCCCGGAGAAGCCTCCAGGTCCTGCCGAGAATGGAGCCAGTGGGCCGGCTGCCCGTCACTCAGCTATTAATAGCAGCCCGAGCCCTGGCCCGGCTCTGGGACAAGGAAGGGCAGTGCCACCTCCAGCCCCAGGCCCTGGGCTTGCAGGAGCCCGAAACCCAGGGGTGGTAGGATAAGGCTCGAGCCTCTCCAGCACTGGGCCCAGGCCAGAGTCCCAGGACCCAGCTGTCCACAGTAGGTGGGGCAGGAATGCCACTGCCCAGGCCACCTCTCCGCTGGGATGCCAGCCCCACAGCTCCACGCCCCCTCTCCCCCAAGGGCATCTGCAGGAGGCCGCCCCCGCTCCCAAGGCCCCTCGTGCCGCCGTCCATCTGGAGCCTCGGGGACGCCACCCACACCCGCAGCACGTCCCCCCCACCCCAAGCCTCAGGGCCCTGCGGCCCCAGAGGAGGTAAACTGAGTCATGCCATGTGGACAGCCAGCCCCACTCACCTCAGCTGCCTCCTTCTCGAACTTCTCAATGGTCCTCTTGTCGATGCCCCCGCATTTGTAGATGAGGTGGCCTGTGGTAGTGGACTTGCCCGAGTCCACGTGTCCGATGACCACGATGTTGATGTGGGTTTTCTCTTTGCCCATTCTGCCGGGGGTGGGGGCTGGCACGACCTGCGGTGCTCTGGCAAGGGGCGAGGAGGGCTCTGAGCCTGGAGTCTGTGGGCCCGTTGGGAGAGGCAGGTGATGGGCAGCCTCAGGGGGGACCCTGCAAAGACGCTGCCCTGACCCCTGTGGGGGCTCGGTCCCCACTCACAGGCCTCACCCCCCCACCAAGGCTGGGGCCAAGCCCTGTTCTTGGTGTGGGGGGGGGCAAGGTAGGGAGCCCAGGCTGTGCAATAACACCCCCCCACACTTTGGCTGTAAACATCTGGGCGTCAGGGTCCAAAGAGACGCGGCCTCGTTAAGAAACCCCGGACTGGGGAGCCCCACGGCCGCCTCCCCCCACCCTCGCAGCTGTCCCCCGGCTGGCGGCTGTCTCCCGAGGGCCTGCACGATGAGTCACCTTAGTGGCGCTTGCTGCCCTGTCCTCACCGCCTGTCCCCCACCCCCCGCCACAGCCTGGGCCAGGGACACTGGTCCCCAGCGCTGCCCGCTGCAACCGTGAAGACGGTCAGTTCTCCCCACTCCTCCTCCTCAAACAGGGACGGCGCCATCTTCCTCTCCATCCCTGCGTGGCTGTTAGGCACCCGGGGGCGGGGGGACAGGCTGGGCCTAAGCTCCAGCGGGGACGATTGGGTGTCCACACGACGGCCCAGAAAAGCTCGGGGCTCCCTGGGTCTGGGAAGGGGCAGACAGCAGGGCTGGGAAGTGGGGGTCCCTGATCCGGCCAGAGGAGGGGACCAGCCTCCAGAAGTCAAGCTCAGCAGGTGCCTGGTGGGGGGAGGGGGCCCCGGAGAGCCGGAGGCCGGGCCTGCACCCTCACCCCCATCACAGCCCCCACCCCCACCAGAGGTCGGGAGACGCCCAGACAGCCCAGGAGGGAAAGATGCCAGGAGGGGGGTACCCGGGGGCGCCGACACCCCCGTCCCGGGGTGTGGGTGAGGCTCCCTCCCCAGAGCCCTCAACCGCCGCCCCTACCCGCAGCACTGGCGACCCTGGCCCAATCCCTGCAGGCTCCAGTGGGCCCCAAGGTCACCGCGGCCAGGAGATCGCGCAGCCCAGGGGTCGTCCGGCGCCGCCGCCGCGGAGTAAACAAGCCCCCCACCCACCACGCCGGCCCTCACGGAGTTGCCGCCGAGCCGGGGCGCAAGAGGGCGGCCAAGGCCCCCCTTGGCCCCAGGACGCGTCCCTGGGAGCGGACCCCGGCGGAAAGCGGGGGGCGAGGGCGGGGACCCGGAGGTGGCGCGTCCTTACCCGGAGCCGAGGTACCAGCCAGAGGGACTGGCCGCGCCGGCGCCGGCGGTTTTATCTCTCCAGGAGGGAGGGGGTCCACCTATTGACGGCGCGGGCGCAATACACCGCGCCCCTGCAGCACAGCACTGCGGCACCGGGGGCGGGGCCGGGGGCGGGGCCGAGGACCACGGCGAGGGGCGCCC
>PVKY010012028.1:0-11721 GCA_004027775.1 Bradypus variegatus | reverse complement strand
TAGACGCCCGGAATTAGCCTCACTCCGGCTGCTGGGAGGGGGCAAGGGGCAGGGAAAGGGGGGTAGAGAGAAAAGAGGGGGAGGAATGGAGAAGAAAGAAGAGAGGACAGGAAAGAAAGAAAAGGGAAGAGAAAAAGAGAAAGGGGGGAAAGAGGAAAAGAATTGACATGGGAGTACCAAGGGAAAGAGCAGGGGGAAGGAAAGAGAGCACGAGGGGGAAGAGTGGGGACGCAAAAAAAACGGAGAAAAGAAAGGAGAAAAAGAAAAGAAAGAGAAATGAGTACAAGAAAATGAAGGGAAGCGGGAAAAAAGGGAGAAGAAGGAAAGAGCAAAAGAGCAAAAGTAGAGCAAGCTCGGGAACACAAAGGAGAGAAAGATAGGGAGAGAGAACCCTATTTGAGGAAAGCTCATTACATATAGAATCATACTCCCCCATCCCCACCCCACCCCCTCAAAAAAAGTATGAATTGCTGGAAAAACTGAGCCCAGGTGTCAGTCGTAAACCTGAGACTAACTGCTTTTCAAAAGAAAAAGGTTGGAACAGTGGAGACTGGCGTGGGGAGCGACGGGGTGGGAACGCCGGCGGCTCCAAGAAATGGCTTACAGAATTACATTTGTTTTTCTTGTGATTTTATCAAAAGTCACTCCTCATCTCCAGAATGCGTGAAAATATCTACTTTCCACTCAGATACACCGCATTAACTTGTTGGAGGCGAATTTGTTTGTTTGTCTATTTTATTTATTTGCTAGATAAGATTGATGCAGTCTTATTAGTGCTATATCTAGTTATAGAAAGAGATAAGGATGAGATTTTTTTCTTTTTCTTCCAGTTACTAGCCTTGTCACCTAACTGAATAACTAATATATGATTATTTATTCTGAGTAAATAGAAATCAGAAAAGCAACGAATTTAACACATGCAAACAAAATCTCTATGTCACTTATTACATTCCTGTGGCTAATTGGGGCTATTAAAATTACCCAGCAAACGCAAAAAAGGAAAGCAAGATTAGAAGTCAGGGGGCGGATATTATCAGTCATTGTTTCGTGCCGAGCTTTCTGCGTTGAGGGCCATGTGTGCCAGTAGTTAGAAGGACAAGATGGGCGGAGGAGAAAGGGACGGGTCCCAGCACCCACAGAGTCACACAGGTGGATTGCTTGGTTGTCGTTTCCAACTCGAAAGTGTGGGTAGATTTCGTGTATCACCAAAGGCTTCTTTGGAGTTTTCTGCCCCTGTGCTACCCCTGGCGCGTACCTGCAGCCCGGGTGAACACACAGGGGACACACACTGCTGACACAAGTGCACGTACAAGTACACGCGTCACGCACACACAGTCCGGCTCCCCGTGCTTAAAAAGAAGAAGAAAGCCGGGAGTATGGGTTTTTGGCATTTGGTTCCGAGGCTAGGGAGCCCTGGCGGTGTAGGCAGAGTTTTGCAACCACAGGCTCCCAGGGCGACACCATCCTGGAGATGGCATGTTTGGGCTGGGCCCAAGCCGGTTTGGCTAGGGGTTAACGGCGTTTCACTCTGCCCTTCGAATCCACACTCAAAGGCGAGTCAAGGGCTCCTTTGCAGTCGCCTGGCCGAAGCTCTCAGCTGAAGCCTATTGGGCTGTGGTCACTGCTGGGGAAACTGGAGAGAGTTCTTTTCTGCCGAGAAGTGTGGAAGCGCTCGCCAGCCCTTCCGTCACATCTTCAGGGAGCCATGGCTGGCCGCTCCCATATTTCCTTCCGTCCACTCACCCCACCTTCAGTCGACACCCCCATCCGCCACCCCAAATGAGCCACACAGGGAGCTGTCCCAAACTCCGGTGTGGCTCAGTGTGGATCACCAGCCCCTTCCTGGGATGAGTGTGAGGTAAGAGTGGGGCGAAGTCGGGAGTTGTAGCGCCTGCGGTAGGATGTGCGAGAGACCAGCACAACTGTTGTAAACAGAAATACAAACGTGGGGGATTTGAAGGCATCGTTTATTCTCCTAGTGTATTTGCCCCCACCCTTTATTCTTTTTCAGGTTCTAAAGTAGGCCCGGGAACGCAATCTGATTTGTCGTTGCGTTTGGATTATTGCATATATGGAAAAGTAAACAGGAGTGTTCAAGTCACTTGATTTGTTTTCTGTAAGCAAATAATACCCAAAAGCATAGCTGTAATTTACCAGGAATTAAAATTGATTCTTTTCATCAGGCAAGAAAATAGGAAAATGTGAGTTCGTTAATTATTGAGGGAGGCGCTCCTCATTAAAGGGAACAACGTTACAATTCAGCATTTAATAGCCGGAATGTGAATAATAACGCTCCACATTTCAGCCCACTGTCTGCAAAGAAAAGAGAGCAGTTTACAAACAACCCAAGCAGTCGAAAGTTGCATTTAATAAACACCCAAGGTTTCTGTAAGTGCAAAAATGAATTAGGGCGCTGGGCCCACTACCCAATTCTTTCCGGAGTACCCGGTACATATTTTTTTTTCTCTGTCTCTGTCTTTTTTTACAAAGGATTCTCAATGAAACGTAGAAATTCAATTAGAGAAAAAAAAAACCAGAACTACAAACCTAATCAGCATAAATCCATCTTTAAGGCATTTGGAGCCTGAATCCCCCACCCTAACCCACGTCCCAATCCAACTACACTATATTTCTAAGTCTTGCTCTGGAACCGGATGGCAGAACAGGACGAAGACATCGATTTTTCGGCCGCTGTGCTAGTAATTTGCATAATCAGTCATCAAAATTTGTTTTTTTTTATAAAAATGTCTCCCAGAAAGCCGACTTCTCTAAAAGCTACAAAGTTCTCTGGCTCAGTCTGGGAGGGCGGCCCGGCGGGAGCAGAAGCGGTTTCCCTGGCCTTTAAACGTTCTTTGTGCTTCGTTAAAAAGGAGAAGGGGGGTGGGGGGAGGAGAAAGAAAAAATGATTTCCCTGTGCATCGCTCCTTGGCAGGCTCTTGTACAAAATTCAATCTCTATTTTTTATGAGAAGTAAACTGTCTAAATAAATTTTATTAGGGGCAACCAATATATTTTCTGGTAGTTCCCTTTGTTCCACTTCTACGTGTGTGTAACAATCTAAAACCTATTTATTGAGGAAAAATCATTGGATCCGTCATAGAAAATCCTTTTACTTTGCTTTGAAGTGATTTCTGAAGACACTCTTGTCATTCCGAAGATTTGGGGGCCATTGGGCTAAAGCCTTAACTTGTTAGGGACTTCAGCTCCTATGATCATGTGGGAAATGCCTTAAATTATCAACAGCAATGGGTCTGACCGGCACTTTCCCGGCTGCCCCAGGAACGTGGGAAGATGACGGGGAATAAAACTCAAGTAAATACATCACAGGCGCTGCCCAGGTACTTTCAGACATTGACAAAAACGAGCTGCCGAGAGGGAACCGAGCGCGGGACGAACAATTTTACATCCAGACCATTGTCGTTTTCCTCGCCACGCCTGCTGGCAGCAGGCTCCCACTCCCGGCTCCGGCTCCGGCTCCAGCTTGAGTCCTTCCCACCTCGACGCCCCCACACCGCCCCTGCCACCATCCCCTCCCCGCGCGCGCAAATTTCCCTTTCTTTTTTTCCCTTTCCTTTCTCCCTTTGCCCCCCTCTTTGAGATGCTTATGCTCTGAAGTCTTGGAAGAAATGATTTAGTTTGTTTATACTGCTATAAAAATCAAGACCAATAGAAAAGTCATAAAATGAAGCGGGCTATCAATCACGCCGCAACATTGTTATTCAGCGGTTACTAACAGAGATGGATAATCCTTTGATTTCGTCCCATTGTTATTACTCTGATGTGTCTTCACATTAACTCTTACACATTTATTTATCGACCTGAAAGATACAACAAAACAGAATATACGAGCGAGTGCGTGTGGGAGGATGCGGCGCGGAAGGTGGCTGCTCTGGGGGCGGCTGTGGAATGAGGACACAAGCGCTTGTGGGTACAACAGTGTAGACTCCGGGACTCGCGTCCTTCTCTCTCTCTCCCTCGGACGCGGCCTCTACTCCCTCCCTCCAGTCCAGTTGCAGAGCTACAGCCTTGAGGGCCGCGGGCGGATCTGCCTATTTGGGGGAGGAAGGTGACGTTGCTGGGCCCTATGTCTGCTCCTCAGTCCTTTCTCCCCACGTTTGCCCCCCGCACTCCCGCCTTGGACATCCCGCAAGCTCCAGCGAGGCATGCAGAAACCCCCTACGAGCGCCTGGACGTGCACAGTCAGGAGCGCGCTTCGGAGCCAGTTCCCGCACTCACGCCGCCCCGCCCCGGGTCACTGTCTCCCGCTGCGCGCGCCTGGAGCTCTAGTTTCTAGGCTGGGGTTTTGTTTGGGGAGAGAAGAGATTTCATTGGAGGGACTCTGTTTGCTTTAGGTCTCTGTATTCTCCTTCCAGGCAAAGCATTTCTCGAAAGGACATCCGGTGTTTGCTGAAGGTCCTTGCGACTCGCAGGCAGGCCCCCGCCGCCGCCCAGGTTCCACCAAACGGAAGCCTGCGGCCCTGGCGCCCCGACCTTACACAGGCGGAGTTGGCAGCAGCTACTTCGGTCGCTGAAGCCCAGCCAGGCCGGGAGCTTCCGGGGAAGTTGTCTCCGTAGCTCGGAAGGAATCGGTGTGGCAGATGCCCTGAATTTACACGTGCGTGTGCATATGTGTGCGCGCTAGCGGGTGTGTGCACAGGAGGAGGGGAACTGGTTGCAGGAGGGAAAAAAGAGGAAACAAAACTGCCCCTGAGTCTGCTTTGCGGCCTCCTTTGTCTCCTTGCTCGGTCTCTGTCACACATACAGCTAGAAACACACACACACACACACACACACACACACACACACACACACACACACAATTCCTTTCGCATCTGCTCTCAGGCAGCATTTCCAGTGTTTTGTGTAAGTCAGTTAGACGGCGAACAAAAAAAGCCATTTGCTCAGGATTATTTAAAATAGACTTTATAGGGCCACCCTTTTGTGGAAGCTTTATTTGCACTAAATGAATAATCTTAATTGCTTCACTCTCGAATTAAAAATCAATGTTAATCAAGTTGAGAGTAGTAAATACCAGTTTTCATTGTGCCTGGGTAGGGGGCATTTTTCTTGTGTTGCAAATAAAAATACAAGTCAAATAACTTTAAAAGGGCATTATGTTCTGCTACAAATACAATTGAAACGGATTATTTAGGAGCAGATCAGAAATGGTACAGAATTTTGCACTTAATTTCCTCAGTTATCATTTACAATAAGAACCTCCGGGCTTGACAGCCAAGTCTAAACAGTAGTAAATTAGTACAAATTTATACTGATTTTACTCTAATAATCGTAATAAAAGCTTATAGATTTGGCACTAATTACATAAATGCCTAATGATCTTGAAAATTACTGTGGTTAGAAATATATTACTAATCTAAACTTTGTTGTTGGCTGGCTCTGAAAAATCAGAACATTAGAAATGGTTCGCTTCACTTGTGCAAAGCACTTTAAATTGTTCAACTAGTTTTAACATATTCAAGAGGAAAATAAAGAGCATTTAACTTTATTTACAGCCTTAAAAGAAGTTGGGAGCTGAGCTAAACTTAGAAACTTTGACCAGAAAAGCGGGTTGGGCGCCCAGGATGTGAGTGTGGGCGAAGCCAGGAGCGGGAGCCGAGAGGGAGCACGCCGGAAGAGTGCAAAGCTCGCCAGCCCGTCGTGCACGCGGGGCCCGAAGCCGAAAAGCGGGCGGGGGAGGCTCGAGAGGAGCCAATTCCTTTCTGCGCTCTACGCCTGCCGGGGGTGGGGTTGGGGGATTGGGGCTTGTCAGGCGCAGGGGCCCGGGCGGCTGGGCGCGCGGAAACCCCCGGGGCAGGCCTACTGGCCCGCAGCGAAGTCGAGGCGCGGTGGGGGGCAGAGGCGTGTCCCGGGAGGCTCAAAGCGCGCGGGCGCCTCTCCCGGGTCACGCGGGGGTCATGCCTTCCTCTGATCCCGGCCCTGCCCTGCCCCTGTTTCGGGAAGATCCTTGCGGGAGCGGCGCTTTTGAAGAGAGCAGGGCGGGGCAAGGGGAAGGAAAAGTGTGCCGGGAGAAAATCTTAAGAAAAATTGACCGAGGCCGGGCCCAGAAGCCTGGAGCAAATCCAAGGCGGCCATGCTGCTTTAGTTGCTGCTCGGGGGCTGGAGCCGCCAAGGCTGCTGCCGCCGCCGCCTCCTCCCGGCGGGCGGGCGCGGGCGGGCGGAGCGGGGGACTCTCCGGGCGCTGACATTTGCAGGCTGCCCTCCTGATTGGTCCCCTTGCCGAGCTGCTCACGGGTTCATTCAACTGTTAAGCACCTCCCCGTCTCTCTAAAGGACATTATAATGCAAGAAGCCCCCTTTTTAACCACAAACCGAATTTTCTTTCATTTAGGTGATCTATATATATATCTATATCTTATAGCTTATAGCTTATATCTATTTTAAATAACTTAAAACCGCTAAAATTTGGGGGGGAACAGCTTTCGCCCTGGAGCGGTGCGCGATGCTGTCTCACGCCGACCTCCTGGACGCCAGGCTAGGTGAGTTCGCGCCTCTCGACCCGGCAGCCAGGAGAAGCTGGGGCAGGAAATTGTCAATTTGTTCCTTATTTTACCTTAATGTGCCCTAAATGGACTAATTTCTTTAAAAGTAATTGTGCTACATTAAAGTTTAATTTGATTTAACATCTTTTTTTTTAATCTATGGTATATGTAGATCCAAAAAAGGAGTTGGGGAATGTTGTTACATTTTGTTTTCCTATTTTTTTCTTTTCCCCACACCCTTTTATTATTATTGTTATTTTGAAAGGCGATCTATTCCATGATAATTTGCTTGGCCGTGTTTTTTTCTCCCCTCTCTTTTCTCCCCTCCTGTTTGCTTTGATTTGAGATTTATTTCTCCTTCTCTGTCTTTTTTCCTTTCGTTCTCTCCGCCCTATACCAACCTCCCTTCTCGTCTAAATGTGGCTGAGTTCATAAAAAAAAATCGGGCATGAAGTGGAAGCCCTGCAATCCAGGAGGACTCGCTAACTGTGCTTGCTAAAAGGAGAAAAGCTACATTCTTCCTTACACGCAACGCAGTGGTCAAAGGCCGAGAGGAATGCTCCTTTAATTTCCTCGGAAAGAAAAGTTGAATTCTCTAAAGTTTGATTCCCTATTATATCTCTGGAGTTTAACTAGAGGTTCCCTAATGCTGTCTGTGTTGCTGGGCTCTGGGTTTCCGGTTTGGAATCTTTGGTGATGGATGTGACTCCATTTTCCAAATACTTTCTCTGATTTGAGGGGGAGGAGGAGCTGATTTGGGTTGATTTCAGGGGTTGGAAGGCTTGGAGACATTTATCTTCCGAAGGCTAGAGGGGATCCGCTGAGGGCCGGAGGTAGAGTTTGTCCGGCTGCAGAAGCGCAGGTGGGGCAGTAGCCAAGGAGTTGTTCAATTTTCTCTTTCTTTCTTTTTCCTTGTCTTCCTTTCTTTCCTTTTTTTTTTCTTATGATTTTCTCTTGCATTTGCTCTTGGTTTCCTGGGGCGCCGGGGGTTCAGTTTGTGAAAGGGACTCAGAGGCACGTTTTACTGCCGGGACTGGGTGTGTATTATTGTGAGAGACAAGAAAGCATGCGCTGTTTACTACCAGAGCCAGCAACAGACACGGGGTACAGGGTCGGGAGATGTTATTCCAGCCTGGCAGTCCAAATTCTGGGAAAACCGGACTATTACTCCAGGAGTTCCGCCAAAGGGCACGCGTGGGAGCGGAAAGAGCCGAGAATGGGGCTGAAGGAGGATAGTCCCGCCCGGCCTCGCCAGGAAAGTAGTGACCACGACCTCCTTGCCTCCTCAGGTATGAAAGATGCCGCCGAGCTTCTTGGCCACCGGGAGGCGGTGAAGTGTAGGCTGGGCGTGGGGGGTTCCGACCCCGGGGGCCATCCGGGGGACCTGGCGCCCAACTCCGACCCGGTCGAGGGAGCCACGCTGCTGCCCGGGGAGGACATCACCACAGTGGGCACTACCCCGGCCTCGCTGGCGGTGAGCGCCAAGGACCCGGATAAACAGCCCGGGCCCCAAGGTGGCCCGAATCCCAGCCAAGCCGGCCAGCAGCAAGGCCAACAGAAGCAAAAGCGCCACCGGACGCGCTTCACCCCAGCACAGCTCAATGAGTTGGAGAGAAGCTTCGCTAAGACTCACTACCCCGACATCTTCATGCGTGAGGAGTTGGCGCTGCGTATCGGGCTCACCGAGTCGCGAGTGCAGGTACGCCGGGCTTGGGCGCGGGGGCAAAAGGCAGAAGGGGGCGAGAGGATTTGGACAAAGGGTTTTTCTTTCCCCTAACGGGATCCCGGGCTGCATTTCGGTTGTTTCTGTGTTCCTGGGTCGAATTCGCTCTCTCTTTGTCCGGATACTCGCCCTGAGATCACCTCCAATGGACACACAGGTTCCTCATCTTCCGCGGGTATATCCACTTCCCCGCAGAAACTACCCAAATAACGAAGCCCGGAGTTGTTCGGCAGCCGGGTTCGCCTCTTTCTTCCTGAGAAGGGAATCTCCGCGGTCTCCGCCAGTCGCACACCTGGACTCCAGCTCGCGTTATCCACAAGTATTTCATTACCCCCCTAATGAGATTGCATTAAGGATCTGGATAAATGGAGAAGGCAAAAATATACAGAAAACATGAAAAGAGAGGAAATCTAGCCCTAAGGGAACCCTATTAAAAGGAGCCACACCTGGGTTTTATTCTCCTGAATATCACCCTCCGACGCTCCCAGACAAAATACCCCTAGCTTTGATTTTTGCAAGGGGTTTGAACTTTGTTGGCTACGAGTAAGCTAGGGGCAGTTGTAGCAATCCTCCAAAGCCTGTGAGCTCCGAATTTCTTTGATTCTTCTAAGGAAACGGGGGAAAAAGTCTTTCTTTTGTAGATACCCGCCCGTAAAAGAGATATTTAGGTAGGAAAAGTTGACAAGGAGTAGACAAAATCATTATTGTTTCCTATTCCTGTCGAATCATCCTCCGAGTTGGAAATTTTATAAATTCTAGAAAATTACACTTATAATTTCCTGAAAAGTCGTGGATAGAAGTATAAATTCAATGAAATCCAAGAATGTTTTTTTGCTTTTTATTAGGAATGAAAACTGTATATCAAATATTTTATGGACAGATACTGCAAGAGAAATTCCAAAAAGCACGCTTAGTCTTGAACTATCCAAGGTGCTGAAAATTCTTTGCTACCTTGGACTTGGGTATTTTTTTGTCTGGCATCCTAGATGTCAACCTAACTCATTTGATAAACTAGCACCAGCTGTTTTTGCAAATTAATAAGCAAGCAAGAAGGTTGGCCATAATCACAGTGTTGAATATTTTTTTCTCCATTCGGCATTTTAAAGATAGTCTAAACTGGAAAATAACGTATGTTTCTGCTCTAATAGTCAGCAAATGGATGTCATTGGGCAGTTAGAGTGGTCAAATGATAAGATAATATTCAGGATTTAAGATCACGATTATTATTTTTACTCAGCAAAATCTGGGTGACTTTCTCAGTGAACTCTGAGAGGCCCAAATCACTGGCTATTGAAATTACACACCGAAAGTGTGCTAATTTTATTGGGCAGATATATTAGTAATATTATTTAAATGTTTTCTTTGCCCCTTCTTCTAAATCTGAAGTTTAACTCAAGCCTTTACAGATAAATACAATTTCAATAGTTGCATTAATGCTAATAACAATCCTGGCTTGTTAAAACCTTGTGGATTTTTATTTTAAAAAGTAAAGTACTTTGCATAACCTAGTCATACTGGTAGTTAGTTAAAATTAAAATACAACTTAGAGTCACAAATAAAATATAATTGGAGAATTGATTTTATGAAAAAAGAAAATGAGGTCTATTAAACTTTATTAGGTCTTCCAAAGGTTAAAGACAGTGATTCTTTTAATAGAAAAAGTTATAAGTGAAATAAAATATAAACTATGTAATAGAAACAGTTATTTTCAGAAAGTACACAAAAGAATATGCAAGAAGAAAGAGATAAAGTACTTTAATTGTGCTAGCACAATGTTCAAGCAAAGATAATAGCTTGAGGCTGCTGATAGAAACAATTTAAATAGAATGGCAATTTCAATATTTTAAAAAATAATGTTCCATAGTTTAAACAGTAATCAGATCAACATAGCCTTCTTAATTAACATTTCAAGATGAATAGCATTATGTAATTTAATGCAAAAATAACTTATGGAAAATGTATTTACTTAACAATTCGCTGTACCATTGCTCCTTGACCAAATTCAAATTGCTGTTCTTATATGATGAGTACTTCGTAGTTTTCTGTATAGTTAGCAGATTGCCACACATTCTATTCAGGATGTAGGCCACCACACTGATTAAAATGATCTAAATATTTATTTTTTTGCAATTCTATATTTTTAAAAAGAACTTTGATTCTAGATGAAATCATCCAATATATTGTTTTTCTATGTATATTTGATATAAATCAAACTTTAAGGTATTTATTAAAGTAACTCTATTCACATGGAGGCTAATTCCATGTCTGATATTGCGCCCCTTTTCTGGCTAGGGTAATAAAACCATTCCTTTTATAGCATGCCATTATTAGAAACCAATTTCAGAATTATTTATAACCTGGAATGGCTTATTAAGCAGCAATGCAAAAATCATGCAAATTACGCGATCAAATGCAATATAATAAGCATAATCATTAGTCTCTAGCACGGATTAATTAACTTTCAATATTTTATTTACATAAAAACCAAATCAGTGAAATAACTTCTGCACAGTCAGGCTTGCCTTTCAATATTTTATATGAACAAAAATAATGTGCTGTAATTCCATTGACCGTGTCCCCCAGAATGGCCCTGTCACCTGCCACATCTTAATAGGGGGACAAGCAGAGAGTATTTTCTAGTTTTCTAATGGAATGAGAAATTGCATTTTCTTCCTCTCCCAGCACTATTCAAGTGTAATGAATTCGGCTCAGAGTTCACGGCTGGCTGATCGAAATGAACCTGAGATCTAGGCTTTAATACAGCTCCCCAGATTTCCTCCCAAATCTTCACATTAATCATTTGCTGGGTTCCAATGAGATCTTCATAAAGAGTTTGTTTCAAGGGGGACAAAAGTAATATTCTCTCTCTCTCCCTCTTTTTCTCTATTTCGGAGCCATTTATAGCTGGGGAATTAAACGGGCTATATATTTTAAAATACATTTACAGTATGTCTATATTACTGTAACAGCAGATATCATGAAAGTGGATTTTTAGATTCCAACCTCCATTAGATTCTCATTGTTGTATTAAGCATTTTCCAAGAAGGGTTGCATTTCAAACTGACTGTAAGCTGCCGGTAGCTGCGGTTAATATATTTCCTCAGTTGTCATCTGTGCATTCTCAAAATCTCCCTTAGGTTTTGCCTGCATTTTAATCCGTCATGCTCTAGTTTTCAAGTGGAAACATTCACATTTTAAAAATATATGCATCATAGTTTGGAAAGGAGGTGCTCAGACCCCATGCCCACCCCCACCCCCCAACTCCAGTAAGCCATGAAACATAGAATATTTTGTAGCCACCATTTGACTAGTAACCCTCAAACACAATTGAGCACGATTTTTCGATTATTTCTATAGTATCTATTTCTTGAACAGCTGTTCTTTTCTGCCTGTGCCTGAGCAGATCCTAGAACCAGAAATGCTCCTGGCGTTATCGTTTTCTACTGAAATTCTGCGGAACAAAATTTTCCCCTTCCTTTCTTCTGCTTCTCTCCTCTT